>JAVQJF010042506.1:0-14768 GCA_036023855.1 Gadopsis marmoratus
TTCCCCCGTAGTAAACGGACAAACATACCAATAAAACTGTATGAGAAGTTTGTAACATTATGAGCTTATGCACCCACCCCCCCCCCTTCACAGCCCCAGGCTTTCGCAAAGTCTTTGTCAATGTTGAAAAAAACGTGTGTGCACGTACACATATGCGCACACGCACACACACACACACACACACACACACACACACACACAGATTTTATCTGCCACTATAAATCCTTTCATGGATCACTTCCTCAAAAACACCCTGCCAATATTCAACTTCCTCACGGCAGCAACTGAAGCAGTGAATCGTAGCAAGAAAGATATCATGAAGAAAAGGTAACAAGAAAGAGTGAACGAGAGAAAGATGACTAGTTTATAGTTCTTTTTCTTCTCAGAATGGAAACAAACACTAATAGTAAAGGTTGATGGAACAATGAGGAGCATTTTAAATCTTGGTGATAAGGTTGAGGTGAGGAGGTATAGAGCAGGTCGTCCACTAACCATTGGGTTGGCGGTTCGATCCCCACCTCCTTCTGTCCACAAGTCAAAGTGTCCTTGGGTACGACACTGAACCCCAGATCGCTCCTGATGGTTAGGTCAGCACCATGCATGGTAGCTCGCTGCCATTGGTGGGTGACTATGTGTGTGAATGGGTGAAAAAGAGGCAAATTGCAAAGCGCTATAGAAATGCAGCCATTTACCAAATTACAGGTATTTTACAAGTTAAGGTACTTGTAATGTTTTATCAGCCACACTATCATGAAGGCATTCACTCTAAATACTGTGATGATATCTTGTCTTGTCTAGTGCATCATAAGGTCCTGATAGAAAAAAACTAAATAAGAGACTATTAGACTATGTCTAAATAACAAAATTATAACTAAATGATTTGCCATGTTATCTTATTTCATAGTAAACTGTTGTAATGACTTTTCTTAATGGACATAATTAAATACTTAAGAGGACTGATATTTTGACTCCTTTAGGGAAGAAGCATGACAGTGAAGAAGGAGAAAGGGCAGCAGAAACTCTATGCCCTTTGACCCCTCATAATTCTTTGGCTGTCTGGATGCTTAAAGATGACCCTGTGCACAGCTGAGTCCTAACACCTCCACTAACACATTACCATCTGAGTGACATGGTAAATACATCTAAAGTGAGCACATTTGGAGACTCTCCTCCTTTGTTTGTGCATCTCATTTAACGTGCATCTTGTTCCTTATCCCCTCTCTTTTACCCAGACACACACACACACACACACACACACACACACTCTTATTCTGTCTTGTTGGCTACTGTCACTCTCTGCCGAGTCTTCAGTACCACGCCGCCTGTAACTGATGTCCCCTCAAGACTTTCAGTTGCTCTTACAGTAGGTTTCCCTCTTTGTCTGTCTAGTCCTTGTCTATTTCTGATATTTAGCTGTTTCCTATCATCCTCTCATATCATATCAACAGAGTGCGCAAACACAAAGTAGGCAAACGTCTTTATCAGATCCAAATCTGTTAGTGTATGATTCGTCTTTCTTCATTTTGCATTGTGAATCTTTGATGGCATAACCAGGAATTCTGAGGACTGACCTGCGGTACGCGAGTACCGCTTGAGTTTGTGATATCTCATGTTATCTCAAGTAATTTAATCTCTCTTGTACCACTTTTGGCAAAGCACACAATCAAATGTACACACTGCTTCAGCATGCATTACTATGTTTGCCCTTTGAGCTGTGCAGTTTGTTCAATGACGGGGAAATGTCCAGAGGGCCGTTAAGGTATTTTCTTATCGCCAAATTACCTCAAGTAGGAAACTAGGCAATGTCCCAGTAAGGACATTAATGATTGATAAGCTCCATTCATCAACACACACACACACACTGGGCCATGCAGGTTGGCTATTTGAACTATCGTACATGTGTGAAAGAGAGTGAAAGAGCGGGAGAGACCCACCAACAAACAGTAGTATACTGTACTAGCAAAAGAGAGAAGTCACACTCACACACAGAGACACATTGTATAAGAGAGCCATCTTACAAATACATTGATACACAGACATTAATACACACACACACACACACACACACACACACACACACACACTTATGGACCATGTACAACAAGAAGCTTGTACTCTGTGAAGAAGTCAGAACCTTAACATTCATCTAAACAATCACAACACCAAGCCAGCAACTCTATCTCTCCCCCTGTCTCACACGCTGCCACTCACAAAGCTCCCACAACATCCTCAAAACAAGAAGCTTATCTCTTTACCTTCACTTAAGCTCCCAGTGTTTCCTGTGCGTGTAACAGTTCATTCCCTGTGGTGGTTAAAACACAGTCAGCACGTGTCCTCTCCGGGCGCAAACAGGAGAATCCTTGCATCAGTGAGACGTCTCCTTGACTTCAGCGCAGCGTTCGACTCTGTACACACACACACAGATTACAGCACATAGTCAACACATGCTGCCTCTTGCACGCCCAGATCAGACTGGAGGCTGACGAGAGGGTGTGTGTGCGCTGCCCGAGTCCGAGCCCGCCCTCCTTTCTCTGGTTCTCCCCTTCTCTCCCAGATGCACTCACCCTGCCCTCCTCCTCCTTTCCTCTCTCACCCCCGCTCCCTCTCTCTCTCTCCAATTTCACCTCCCCCGGCTTGCCAATTGACTGCCAGCATGTGTGCTGGGTCTGTGCCTCTAAGCCTTTAGATGTCCCAGTCCTCTTTCTAATTGCTGGCTCTCTGGCCTCAAGTTCTGCACAAAAACAAAGACACACAGATACAGTGGACAAGCACAGGCATGCACAGGCATAAGGATACGTGGAACAGACACAAAGACATTTGCCTACAGTTAAAATATATAGATTGATACAGTAAATATGAGTATTTGTCAAAAAAAACATAGATAATACAAAACTACACACTGAAAAATAAGTAGGTAGGAAATGTCATCTTAAAATAAGTAACTTGTAAGATTGAATGCAGCAGAATAGAGATGAGGTTTGAGTAGAAAGGTGAGAAAGGTGCCCAGTGAGGCGCAGTGGAGAACAAGAAGAATCCATCTCATTCCTTGGAAAGCTTCCATGAGAGCAGCTGTGTTCTTTCGCGTTATGCTGCTGCTTTGGTTGGTTTTTTTTTCCCACCCATTTTTCCTTTACTATCTTCTAACCCGCCACGCTTTTCGTAACAGAGGCAGCAAATAAAAAAGAATGTAGGCTCAAAACACAGCTCTGAAACGTGTGTAGTCTGCTCCTTCACCGACAGCAGTTGTAGTCAGCTTGGATTCACAACAATTACAATGGATTGCAACAGTGACCCAGTTTTATGGCAAAAGAAAGTATCAAGACGTCCATAGAAACTATACTCAAACCACTCCGCTTGCATAATCCAGTACTCCACTGTCCATTCCCTTGCTCAGTATGTTCAAGACTCACATCCTTGCCAAGATGTGCCAAACTACAGGTAAATACATGGCTTCATATTGTCACAAGTGCGGTTAGCTATTTGCTTTTGTGATCAACACAAGCAAACAGGTGCAAACATGTGACAAACGTAAATACAAACAGAGTCAAGTTTGACACAATTTGAAAGTACCAAGACTAGGACAGTCAGCTTTGCTATCCAGGATTTCACTTTTGAGACTTTTCTCACCATGTTTTGGTGAATGAAACCTCCAAGTATTTTATTTTTGGTGGAAACTTTTATAATGCACACTATATCTCTAGCTCTCTCTCTCACACACACACACTCTATTTACTCTAATTCAAAATGTTCACACAAGAGTGTGTGGGTCTTTCAAACAGCCCTGTATAGCGATGTACATGTAGATCCAAAAACAGGAAGTGTGGAGAAATTCTCGTTTGGGCTTTACCCCAGAAAATGTGTCAGTCGAGGAGGTCTTACAAAATGATTCAGTAGTGAGATCCATCTCAAAATATGAAAATATGACATTAGCGTTTATCTGTAAATCTACAAATATGAGCTAATAATTAGGTGCAATACACTCAAATAATACATGACTTTCTTTCTCTAATATAAGTTGTTCTGTATCCTCTGGCAAAACGAACCTCAGATTTCTCAGGATCAGCAAGTCATTTACCAAAATGTCTGGCTCGGGACGTCATGAGAAAAACAGGGACGCTTACATAATAGGCTGAGGACTTCCCATTGTCTCTGTCTGCTGCACTGTGAAGCTCCTGAAATAACTGGCATTTGGGAATATTTAACATTTATAGAGGCAAACATGTTAGGACAAAGGGCTGGGGAGGGTAACATATCTACCCAATAAAAAGGACCTGACACAGCCTCCACAGGGGCGAAAGAGGAGACAGCCATAAGCACAAACTCGCAAACATAAGTGCACACTGGTGGACGCACAACACACACAATACACACACGCAGCTTTTAACACCCAGGCACAAAATGGCATTTCAGCACTTAACTCAGAAAATACCACTGCAGCGCTTTTGCCTATTACAATTATTTTGTGCAAAGCATGAGTGTATGTATGTGCGCGTATGCTGTCTGTCTGGCTGTCGCCTATTCTAGCACCTGACTGCTCATCAGACCTCATTCTTTTCCCAGTCTGTCGCCTTCCTTTCTGACTCCCCGTTTGTTTCTGCGTTATCTAACTAATTAGCCTGAGAAGGCCGTGTCTTGCTAGGAGGTCGGCTCAAACAGGAAATAACCAGGAGGATGAACAGCGACTTAGACAACCAGTTCCCACACTCCTACCCAAACACAGCATTATTGGGCTGTAATGCAATTATCCAAAGAGTGTGGAGGAATTGGTTAGTAGTTTAAGGACTGTGATGGCATTTTGGCACAAGCAGAATACAGAGGAGGTAATAATAACAACAGCAGGTGGAGGATGTTATGTAAGCAGAGTGCTGGAGGAGGGCTGGAGAAACATCAGGATGGCGGGGGGGTTTCTTTTTGTTTGCTTGTTTTGTCTGCACTCATCATTTGGCATGCTGCTTTTGCTTTTGTTCTCAGCTGTACAGACAGCAGTAAGGACAGCGAGGAGCAAATGGATATCAAAGGCCGTTCACCGGTCGCCTTTTCTGTTGAATAAACAGGATGCAGTATTTGGTTGCAGCGCTGTAAATGTAGCCAGTTTTATTCTCCTTTCTTCCTGCACACCTGAGCTGGCCTTTCAGCACAATAGGCTTCACCTTTCAATCCTTATCAGACGTTATCGCAGTGTGTATGTCTGGGTGGGGGGTGGCAATATCAGTTAAAAGCTGAAGGGCTAAGATTGTTTTCCCATTTCATGCCTCCTGCCATCTCTCTTGCTAAATACATCATATTGAAATTCATGAACATACTGTATTGGAAAAGGGACCAACAAGATGTGCTCATATACACATTCAGAATGCCCGCTTCCCCCACCCAACCACCCACCTTGACAGTTTTGATAAAATCATTATCACCAGCCATGCGAGCACAAGTAATGAATAATGTATGTACTGCTGGGCCACAATACTAAATCCCTTCTGGCCTGCTACCTTTCTCTTAGAGTCACAGTAGCTAGTTCCACTGCTTAGGGTCATATCAGCTAATCCCTCTGTAGCACTATTACCATTTCCACTAGCATGGGACACCACTATACATGCACATGCACAGTGGCATGCACACAAAAGCATGTGTTGAATGCAATCATACAGACACACGGGCACACTTCAGACAGAAAAATAAATTGGACAGGTATATAGAAAGACACAACTGCACTCATTAATAGTGACGACAGATGTGACTGACAGACCCTGAAACTGGAGATTAAACGGGCATCAGGTGTTAGACTGCATGCTTTCATGATCAACACAAAGAAATGATGCCATGCATTAGATGTAACGCTGTGATGGACAGCTTCGGTTTGACACGATGGGTGAGACGTCAATTATTTCAATCATCATACGTGTAACAGATCAGATGCACCCAACCTCCTCCATGGCCCCTCGCCCCACCCATACACATTCACATGCACACAGAAAAACACATACAATCATACATGCACACAGAGTTGTAGTGTTCAAGCTCATTCTTGGTCTTTACTTTGCAGTGTCTTGGATTTGTCTAAGCCAGTATTGGATGTTCACTTGAATTTTTTCAGTCATGTGTCAAAAAACACAAGTATATACAGTATTGGGCGTAATGCACGTAAATCTGCAGTTGCATTGCAGAGAAAGCCAGTGAATTATTCGGGTGCACTACTCCTCCATGCCCCTTGGAGAAGACTGACAAAAAATTAGTAAGTCAACAGTCAAGTTAATGTTGTCATTTGCTAATGAGCCAGTATATTCTTGTCCTTAGATTGCAAGGTCATACAGCATACATCAGTGCAATATTAGCCTAAAGCAATGAGTCTAATTAATATTCATGTGGTGGAGGTTTGCTCAGTACCTGCGGTTATCAAACAGGAACATTGTATTTAGTACTGTTGACTTTGGTTATTCTTACATTGCTGCTCCTAAACCACAGCTACACTGATGTGGTTTAATATGCACTTACAGTACAGACACACATGACCTTCAGCCCCCCCGCATGCTGCTGCTGCTCAGAAGAAAAAGATCTGAGTTGGAATTTACATCATAAATGTGTCTGCCTGATCACCACAGATGATGCATTGTCACAGAGAAGAAAAATCACATGGGCACAGTGGAGAGATCTGAGATCTGTGTCTGAGACTTGCCATTGTACAGGAAGTGACTGATCTTGTATTGACAGGGTACAAATAATGCACAAGTAACTTTACCAGGCAGTCTTACAAACTGTTACATTTTCATTGTATAAAAAGTCTGTGACAATTTCATTGAAATGAATGAGCAGTTTTGCAATTAGATGGAAATCATCCATAAACCGTGTAAAGCACAAAAAGGGAATGTTTAAAATTTGCCTTAGGCACCATGGCTGAGCTGCTAAGAAAAGAGCGGCACTTACACAAACTCTGTTTATGCTGTTCACCAGGCCAGTGGATGTTTATCACAAAATTTGACAATGGACCTGACTGACAGATGTTTTTTTTTTCTTTACAGGCCGTCATTAATGGGTCATTAATTCTATCTGATTAGACCTCTGCTTACGTTAATGTTGAGCAGAGCTATGCTGACAATGACAACAGCTTGCTTGACTCTATGCACTGATATAATAAAGGTGTAATTTGCTCTGCCATAGCAGGAGCAAGAGAGCTATGGGAGAGTCATGGAGATGTCAATCAAACATGGACTCCACACGTGCACATAGCCACAGAGAAGAGGTCCAGTCAGGCAATAAGATTACAATGACCTGTGTGGGTTTACTATGGGTGAACAGGGCATTTTAATTTGAAAAAGAAAAAAACAAGCAAGAGAAAACATGGATTTGATCCATGAAACGTGCCCAGACCACTAAACATGTGGAAATGTTTGCACACAAACTACTTAAGGGTTTGTCATTGTGGGCGATAGGCTTCTTCTCTTTCTTAACAAGACTTAGATGATCAGATTGACACAACTCATGTCTATACACTAAATATGAAGCTACAGACAGCAGCCAACTAACAGCTTAGCATGAGGACTGGAAACAGGGAAAAATCTAGCCTGTCTCTGTCCAGATATGTCCTGATAATAAAATCCACCTACCAGCACCTCTAAAGCTCACTAATTAACAGATTGCATCTTATTTGCTTTATCCATACAAAAACCAGTGATTAAAAATGACAAATCACCATTTTACAGAACCAGATTTCTTGTCTCTGAGCAGAGTTTCCAGGAAGTTAGATAAGATAAGATATGATAATATAAACCTGTATTAGTCCCTCAGTGGGGAAATTGCAGTGTTACAGCAGCAAAGGTGAAAAAAAAAGCAACAAGTAGTAAATAATGATAGCATGCAAAATAAAAATAGAAGCTAAAAGTGTGTGTATATATACAAAAACTACAGAATTTACATTATTGCATATAATATTGGTATTGCACATTGTATGAGGTAGACAAGAAATTGTGTGAGGCACATTATTGCACATATGTTACTGGTCCCAACTAAGAAATAATCTGGCACACAAACCCCCGGTAAGATCATATCTGTGCATACCAATATTTCAAAAATGAGCCCAGTAATTTGTAACTATTTTACAAACGCATGGTGTCAATGTCCTGTCTTGGTGGGGATGCCGGCTATGCTTATCCCTAAACCCGATGGACTGAAGCTCACACAGGTACTTCAAGCCTTACTAATAAGGCACTCACTGAAATATATAAGTAGGCAAACACATTAGCAACAATGTTCAGCAAATAATGAGATAGCACACTGAAGTTGCAGTTGCACCCTCACACACAAACAGTAGAACTTCTTCCCCTGGAGACACTCCAAACCAAACTCATACTAATACGTACTGTATATCTTTTTCTAGCTTATGCTGAGATAAACAGAAAGATGAATAAGTCAAGAAGCAGCGCCACAGTCAGAACTACCTTATTTCAGGATCGGCTGGTTTTAAGATAGTGTACAATGTGGGTCAACATTAAGGCCAAAATAGGCAATAAACAATGCACATGTATTTCCAGAGGGAAAAAAATAATACTTAAAAGTATGGAGAGAAACAAGTCTCAATATGGTCACAAATGTGTACTACATTATCTACAAACTACTTACTGGGTATTCACAGATGCGTGTTCCAATCCACTCACAAATACACATATTAATCTGTTGTGCAAATGCACATATCAGAACCTGAATAAATAATATTTTACATACAGGTTTTTTTAACTTCATCTTCACAGATCTGATCATTTTCACTTTCAAAAGCTTCCTGTGGGCATTTGTAAAACTGTTTTTCGTGTGCTCAGATTGCTTGGTATTTGTGTGCAGATTGGAACACACATTTGTGAGATTTCAAAATTACACAAAAATCATTGTGCACATTTGTAAATCTTTTTTTTCATTTGTATATCATATCATATAATTTCTCTCCATAGTAACGCATCTCGCAAGAGTCAGCAGAGCTGTGGATCTATATGGGTTTGTGCTAAACCCATCAACAGGCAACTAGCCGAGGATTTTGCCTAATTACTGCAGAGAAGTCAATTGTATCCACATGGTAATCCCTTAAAATGTATGTAGTTCTGGGAGGAAAATAATTATATGTAGCAAAAGTGAAGACAAAATATGTCTTTAAAATGGTTAAGGCTGGATCAACTTTAGCCTGCAGCCCTGCTGAGAGTAATGTACACGCACAATTTTCAATGGGCTGACAAAGAGTCATCAATTGGCACTGTCTGCATGTTTGGCAAGTATAAGCAGCATCACAGAAAATCCGAAATAATCAGCAAGACAAAGTATCAGATATAAAGACTTATCTATCCTCCAAACATGTTGGTAACCTCCAGATCCGTGGAGCAAATGTACTGTATCATACTCCCCAATCATAATCCCCATCACTGTAAACAGGGAGCAGCATGAATTAGGGTGATGAATTCAAAGATGATTATCTGGGATTCAAGCACATGGGAGCAGTCTCTTTTTCATGCAGCCCTCTTACTCTCTGTATCTCGTTTGTAAAGGAATCAACAAGAAATGGCAGCAAAGGTCTGAGGGAGGAAGAGTGAGAAACAGATAAGGCTGTAGCCGTGCTCAGATGGCTGCACACACCCCCACTACATCCTGACCTTGTCGCAAACTCATGAGCGCAAACTGCACGGCCCATTTCATTACTCACGCAGCCCAGTAACCCGAGCTCACAGGAAACACAAAAACACACTCACCCACCATTCTGCTCTTTCGTTATTAAAGCACGCTCAAACCCTTACAAGGCTGCAGGCACACACATCAAAAGATTACACTGCTCATCTAGACTCTTGGACAAAGATGAACATGGATTCTGACATGGCATCCTGGAAGAACCGCTGGCCTAAAGCTGCGATATCATACACGAGAAGTCAAACACGAAATCTTGCTTCGGTAGCAATATTGGAAATCTGGAATACACTAGTATGTGCTGTATTTTAATTCATGTTAAATCAACGTTAAGCGTACAAACAGATTGTTGGATACACCACACCACACTATTGGATGGATTGCCATGAAATTTGGTGCAGACATTCCCCACAGGATGAACTGTAACCCTTGACTTTAAATCTAGCACCATGACAAATGTCAGCATGCTGACTAAGATGGTGAACTTGGTAAACATTATACCTGCTTAACATCAACCTGTTAGCATTACCACTGTGAGCATTTCACTGAAAGCACAAAGCACAGCCTTACAGAGCCGCTAGCATGGCTGTAGGCCCTTAAACGTATTAAACATTTTCTTTTTTTCACCCTTTCACTTTTAACACTTCATACATACACAAAACACACACGCACACACGTATTCTCGTGAACTTTCTGCTCATTTCAGAAATCTTCGTATATGGGCTGTTTCCAGGTCAAGCAGCAGAGACAGAATCAGATCTTTTCTTGTCCGCCAGTTGTGCTTGTCTCATTACATCATTCGTTGTCTGTAACACACAGCCATCTCAAATCTAACCCCTTTCAATAGCTCTGGGGTTTCCACATACAGAGCTAGACTCAGTAAAATATTGTATTAAAGACATAAATGATGAGAATTAATAACAAAGCAAAAAATGGAGTCTTAGATAATGGATCATTTGTAACAATGCGATTCTTATTTCATACTGTGTGGCAACTGCTGTGATCAATAATGAATGCTATAAAAATAAATTAAACACTTTTCGTTCTTGAGGTGGGTTTTTTTTCATGAGTTTCTATTTTCTACACCTACATAACATAAAGCTGACAGTTTATTCCCAGCATCTTGGTAGTGAACGCGTCAGACAGTGCTGTAAAATCACAGCTTTTCAGACTTTCAGCCACTTCAGCTGAAAGTTGACAGAGCCAGCAAAAGAGGAGGGGAGAGAAAAAAGGAGATGAGGTTAAGAGGTTGAGTTTGGGAAAAGGAGGGCAGGAGAGGTAAGAAGGGATTAAAGCATCAGAAGGTATAGTGTTCCTCTGAAACATGACGGGCTGATGGTTGCTCCCACAGGACTGAGTGGAGGAGTAATCCCCCCCCCCCCCAAATGGAAGAGTTTAAGCGTTACCACCCACTGAGAGAGATGCACAGAGACAGAGACAAGACGCACTCACACACACAAACCAGGAATAGTATATGGAGTACACATACACACAAGTGGTAGTACGTGTGGTTACTAGTGCACAAATATAGCCCAAACATTTTCACCACAAAAGTCATGCGGAAACATTTTGTTAGTTAACTATGCAAAGATATTGCTACAGGAGAAATAACCAAACAGAAAATGCATGAGTTAATAACTTTCAGAAGTAAAATGTCCCTGAGCATTTTAGCCTATACTACAATGTACCTAAACATGCACATCATGGTAAAATCCTGCAGACTGCAATAGTGGAAGATATTGTGTGGTGTCCTCTCCTGACACACCCCTGTAACCTCCAACTCTGAAGCTTTCTGTGTATCAGCAAAAACCAAGGACCGTTTCTTGCTGCTCTCCCATGTCCGTGGCAGATTTGGACTGGTGTGACCCTGATAACAGATCAGTGCTTTGGTAGGTTTATGCCGTGTTAGCTGGCAAGCACAAAAAATTAGAAGCACAAACAGCCAGAAAGAATCAGACAACAGCAGGCAGGGAAGGATTTGGTGGGGCTGTGAGATGCTGCCAAGCTAGTGAAGACAAGCCATACTTCATCTGACCATTTCACATTAAACAGAGAAGTCATATTATTGCCCGGCCCATTTGATGCTAAATAAGTCATAATACTTATAACAAATGTCTTACACTATCTACCTAACTACTGAAAAGTACCCAGATCCCAAATCTGTTCTAATGTATGTATGATATACTTATGATATTGCTTCACTAGTATTCCCTGAGATTAATTAAATAGTTGGTTGCTTTGTTAAGTATCAATCTATTGTTTCATTTTGTGATACCATCATTTCTATTGACCTAAAGTATAGGTTTGTGTGAGGTGAATGTTTGCCTATGTCAAAAGTCTTCTTCTGTAATGACCATGGCATTTGAACAGCTTATCTGGTATTGAATTTCTCCTGGTGCACGTAACGGTCATAAAACAGGTGTAATAAAAATTAAAAAAAGAGTACCTACAGACAACTCCAACACAGGCAGATGCCTGTCAGTATCTGCTTAGTCACAGGTCTGACAAAAGGCTCAATGTAACATAGTCAGTTAGCTGTAACTGCTATATAGCGGTGCCAGTAGGGGTTATTACTAGCACCAGAATGCTCAGCTGAAACCACCTCTCGCTCTAACCTTCACTCTGTAACTGCAGGTGTTGTCTCACCTCCTCCGGCAGCAGCACTTTAATTATAACAGGTTAATTGCTGTCCAGGACTAACAAGACTGAGGGCACCTCAAGTAATTAATACAATAACTTTTGAGAGCACACACACACACACACACACACACACACACACACACACATAAGACCAACTGTGAATTATGGTTGCCAACAGCTATGGGAGAACAAAGAGGAGGGTTATACCGTGTCAATTGTGTATTCAGTCAGCTTACATATTTAAGCAAGTACAGTATTATGGTTTACACTTAAACAAATTGATGTAAGAAGAACTTACATATTAACGAATATATATGAAAGATGATAACATAAGTACAGAACTATCGTTTACATGTACACATATTATGCATGCAGCTGCTTGTTGTGTTGTAACCAAAGTGGGGTGCCTTTGGCTAAAATTTACAATAGTTGTCCCTGGATATATCATCGTACACAGTAGATGTCAAGTGCCCTTGTTCAGGAGCCCTTAAGCAGTACTGGCCACCATCCGAGAGGATCAGGTTACCCTTCTGGTCCAGAAATAGAAAAGGGGAGGGAATCTGGTAAGATCACGCATTTGGAAGAATAGACAACAATTTGCCAATTTACTGAACTAAAGGTAGTTAAGTGTTTGGTCCCATCAAGCTGGGTCATCTCTAGAGTTGAAATGATAAGTCGATGAATCAATTAGTAGATAAATAATTTTCAAGGAAAAATCATAACTTTGCTGCTTGTAGCTTCTCAAACGTTAAGATTTGCTGTTTGTCTTTTCCATGATTGCAAACGAAAATACCTTTGGGTGTTGAACTGTGAACTGCTGTTCGGACAATTTGAATGTCAACTTGCATTCTGTTTCAGGTATTTTCTGAGATTTTATAGACCAAATGATTAATTGAGAAAATAGTCAGCAGACACAGCCCTAGTCTTCTTCTTACAGCTCAGATTCACAGAGCATATTACTTTCCAAGATCCTTTTAAAACTAGATGAATAATTAAGCAAAATATGTGGTGAAGTGTATAATTTCGGACTGGGTAATTCAAAAGAATGCAAAATATGCACATTTTAGCACATTCATTTCCTCCTTCATCTCAAAGAGCGAGCGGGTCATGGCCCAGACTCTCTCCGTTATCTGTAATGGACAGAAAGGAGAACGAAAGACAGGCAGAAGAAAAGGAACAAAATCTGAAAAGTGGACTAAAGAGTGAAAGAGAGGACAGTTTGTGAGGGAAGCACTATTATTCCTGCTAGTGTGTCCTCCAGCCATGCACAAAGCAGAATTTCTACTCTCTGGGAGATGAACGGGAGTGTCAGTGACCCTCTCTCCCTCTTTCATTGCCTCTGTCTTCCTGTTCTCCTGTTTTTCTCCCCCCCCCCACAGTCTTCCCTTCCTCCCTGACAGGAGAGGGTGTGTAGCAGTTTTCATTCTGCTGGGAACCGCAGAACACTTCACATCTGAGCAGCACATCTCACACATACATATGAGAAGCTTAAATTGAAACCTCACAAACACGCGCACATAAGTGACATGGATCAGCTGAAACCTGCATGATGTGCCTACGCGGAGAGGTCACCTTGCAGACATAAGTATGTGCAAACATACTTGCTGTGGGTCAGTGTGAATAAAAAGTAATGGTTCAATGATCAGACTCCTGAACAGAATGTAAAGTATGTGGACTGGGACACACCCTTTCCTACTTGTTGCCCGCCCTACCTTAAGCTGAAAACGCTTGGCAAACTGGTTTCTTCGATTTAGCTTGTTCACCACTTCAATTTTTGCTTCAGTACCATTTGAGTGGGGAATGAATTTACATAATGGAATCCACTTTTGTCTCCAGGGAAAAATCCACATGAACGGACTCTGGGGAACAAGGAGGTGGTGGAGAGGAGGGACGGGGCAATTCAAAACACCAGACCATTTCTGATCTGATCATTTCTGCAAACAATCTGTAAAAATCATATGTAAAAATATGTAGATGAACACAAATATATGTGTATTATTTCTTACATGTTTATGGCCACTTTCATACAGATGTCATAAACACTAATGTTTTTTAGAGCTAAACTAACATTGGTTTTACATCATCCATTAATCTGTAGATTATTTTTAGCCATGCTAGCATCGTGGCCCTAGGCATGACAATGTTGTTGATCCTCTGACTTTTCCTCTAGCACCACCATGATATTCACATTTGAGGTTTTGACTGAAATGCCTTAACAACTATTGTCCTAAAATTCTGTACACATATGCATGTCCCATTCAGGATAAACTGCAATTGTAAAATTGGAGATGCCCTGGCTTTTCATCTGGCACTTCCATGAGGTCCAATTTTCCATTTGTCCAACACTTTGGTTTATGAATAAATACCTGCAAAACTAATGACATCCCCATCAGCCTCAACTGTAGTTGGGGGTAGTTGGACAGGCACGCGACCACCCAAGCCTGCCAGTACAACTACCCCAAAAAATTAAAAGTAAAAAT
>JAVQJF010042507.1:0-25935 GCA_036023855.1 Gadopsis marmoratus
TGGAGGCCAGCATGGCAACTGTGTCCCCATCGGTGTGTGGGTGAATGGGATGTATTTGTGAATGTTTGTCTGCCCTGTGATTGACTGGCGACCAGTCCAGGGTGTTCCCCCACCTCTCGTCCAATGTTAGCTGGGATCGGCTCCAGCCCCCCCCACGACTATCTGGGATAAGCAGTACAGAGAATGAATGAATACTACTGTATAACAATGGTAACAAAACAAGAGAGAATTGATTCAATCTAATAATTAAATATCTTTAATATTGTGGAATATGATCAAAATCCCCATAATTCATGTACAATAATGTAATGTAAAGCACTTTACAGTATCCATATTAAGGCTTTCTGATAGAAAATTGATCTACTGTTCATCATTACATTATAAATACATATTCAAACTAAGTTCTGCAGTAGTCTAATCAGAGATGGATTACATTGATTAGCTGAAATGTAAATTTAAATGAAAAGTCTGATTGGTAAAGCAGTTTAAATGTGTTTATCAGTTACTCTGCAGCCTTGGCTCTCTGAGTCTCACTCTCTTAGTAGAGCTGGCTTGTCTTGTCCGTTAGCAGAGGTTGCTGTGGCCTACCTCAGAAAAGTTGACCAGTTTGTCTTTGATGCAGAGGGAAGGTGAGCCTGTGCTCTGAGGCGCGAGGCTCATCCATCCAGGTGGCTGCTGACAGGACCAGATAAGCATCTCACCCTGGGTAAAAATAACACAGTGTCCCATTGAGACCTGAAAATTACACGGGCCCAGTGCCACACCGGGCCTGATGTATGGCCCCAGATAGCTATCTCACACCCGCTAAGCTTCTGCACACACAAAAACAAACACTTCCACTTAACACGTGGGTTGAATGAGCGCACACACACCCAGTGAGATGGCATATCACTTCTATTATAGATCTGGAAAATGCCTCTGCGTCTAACTATAGCTGGAAAAAGACAGAGAGGTACGAGGATTCACTTCAGCATCAGTACAAGTACAGCATCAGTACAACTAGTGAAAAACTTAAGTTTCAAAGTGTTAAATTGTGCTGCAAGACCGCAGGTGTACAAGACTCTTTCAACATGAACTTTCACAAGATAAGAAATATCACTGACACCTAGCATGACAGAGAGATGTTGCTGTACTATCTTTTCTTGTCACCAAACATCCCACTTGCTGATGCTATACACTTGACAACCTGTTCAGAGCCTTGTCCCAACAAATTCTCCCCCAGTCAAATATTAGCAACTTTATTTTCATGAGCCTTTGAAAAAGAAGTCTAGGCTTATACTTCACTTGCTGAGCTCTGAACTAAGCCTAATCAGAAAAAACATGCAGCAGCAAAATATGACAAATATAGAGTTTGGTAGAAAGTTAGTTAGTTATTCAATAGCATGCACTGAATGGGCAGCAATAGTGTAAACTAACATACATTTTTTAACTTAACAGCAATGCATTATCTGATTTATATGTCCACTGTGGGGTAGTGGAAACACGTTGTTAACATAACACTGACAATTTTATCCCCTTTTAAGTTAAGATAGTGAATTTTTTAGCAAACAGTTGCCCGTCCAGATGACACAGAATAACATTAGTTAGTAAGTCTGGTTTCTGGCCACCTGATGAATGTATTTTTTTACCTTTAACCTTTGATCTGGTCTCCACCACCTCCTGAGGGAAATATCCGACTCTTTGTCTGTCTGATGTTATAGTGCTAGGAAGGTTAGTACAGTTGGTTTATCAGAGCATGTTTGCTTCAAAAAGCTGCCTGCTGCATCTGGAAACAGTACTGATAAGAGCGGGGAGACTGAAGCAGTAAAGTTGTAGGGTGGAAAGTGAGAAGATCCATTGTTAATATAGAAATATTGATTATAGCAGCTTTTAAACTACCCCATCTATGGTTAGAATGTCACTGAATAAGTCCTGCCTTTGTTTCGCATATCTATGCAATGATCTACACCACAAATCACTGCAAACTGATTAACTTCCAAAAAGCAATTAACTATGGGTGGAAGTTGGTTGCCTCTGGGAAGCTAATGTCAGCTGGCCTGGTAAACAAAGTGAATGGCAGCCTTCACAGGATTACATCAATACCAGTGTGAGTATATTTGGAGTTCTCTTACCAGGGTGTGAGGTACAAGGCCAAGCTATTGTGCAAACCTGCAGGTGATCCTTTCTTTTCTAAAGTTGCCATCCTTCATCTGATGAGCTGATATGCTGACAGTGACAGCTAATATGGACCATAGTGTGTATAGCAAAATCTGATATGGCCACCTGGGGACAAGTTCACAGAGAGGGGCAGAGTTCACGGCATGTGTGGCATTGTTTGGTCGTCCCCTGGGCACAAGCACCTATGATTTATGGTAGAGTACTGTACTGCTATTATGTAACTGGTCACTTCTTGATGTTGGACACAGTAAATCAGAGTGATGAAATCCAATTTATGAAGAGGAGAGGTAAAACCAATACACAAACTCACCTTTGAAAAATCCACCTGATATGATATCAATTCTGTAGATAATGTACGGTGATAGACATTATTTCTGTCAGTATACCATATATCTTTGTTATTGTTGCTACCTTAGCAACTGCTATCAGGAGCAACATTTCCCCTTTTCTGTTCTTCCTTAATCATGTTAATTAATTCCTGCAAACATTAAATGCTTTTGGAATAAATAACTGGGTAGTTAGCAGGAGCAGTAATTGCCACTATAAAGAAAAGAGCATTAACAATAGGTACATACACTCAGACTTTGTCTAAAGCACTTATTCCAATGCTGCAACACTGAATTACAGAGTAATTACAACTTTTGCCAAAAATATTCACAAAATTAAAAACAAAGGATCTCACAAAGAGGTATGGTAATGTTATCAATCATTACACTTATTTTAACTGAAATTAATGTTATACTTATATCTTTTTGCATCAAACCATCAACTGCTAAAGTCATATAGGAGGTGAACTCTTAGGGCCTCCTTGCAAGCTGAGATACGTACAGGCAGTGTGAAGGACAGTCTTGTGTAGCCCGGGGTTAACAGCATCAGGCTGAGGGAACATGTGCAGCAGTAGTAGAGACGAGCCATCAGAGCCTCCCAGCCACAGAAACAGGCTTCATTAATCTCAGCCACCCTGACAGAGCCATTGTAACCTCATAAATATCCTGGACCTATATCTGATACGGTACAGTGATGGGTGGGGAGATGGAGCAGCGATGTACAATACTGGAGTTGTGTGTAGGTGATATCAATCTATACAACTATGTAAGCGCACACACAGAGAAAGTAATATCCCCAAGGTTCCTTGAACAACAAATCTCTTGCCACTTGCAGATCACAAAAGAAGAGACGATGAGATTACGGTAGTTGAACCTGAACCTACAGCTTTGGTTTCTCAGCTCATGTTCTGTAGCATGAAACACATTCCTTTAGGAAATGGGAAAGAATAGTTGTACCTGTCAACAGCATGTTCAGAAAAAAACACATCAACCATACAGTGACAAATTGCTTCATTGCTTGCACATTCATTTGAGGTGAATTAGTATGAGGACAATTTGATTTAATAATTTTATGCTTTTTTCTAAACATCACATTTGCAAGGCAAAGTGACTGCATATATCATGCCTTAAGATGGCACTCATCTTGATTATATGTAGGTTTTGAAGCTGCATGTAGCTATGGTATGGTATGGTATGGTATGGGATGGGATGGGATGGGATGATAGTATGGGATGAGGTAACTGGCATCTGTAAAATGCCACAGGTGTTAGAGAAGCAGACAGTGAAGGTAGCCTGTCAATATGTTCACAGTGTAGGTAATTAATATCTCATATGTTCACTGTTGTTTTTCTCATTACTTTCACTTAATAGTCATGGTGCCCATTACTTGACCCAAGAAACTAACAAATGAACAACCGACATTGCCCTCCTTAGAGTCATGGCGTTAATGTTGTTAAAAAGGCTGTATTTACACCCAAGGGTCAAAGAGGGTGATTCGATTTTAATATAGATTGCATGTAATTAATTTACTGCCATTTTAATATGGAAAAATATGGGCAGATTTTCTTATTATAAAAACTTCACGGACCTTTTCATTTAAAGCTGAAATGATTGCATTCTGTTTCAATGTCTGCTTCAGTGATTATGTCTCCTAAATGCCGAATTGAATCATTCTTGGATTCCTTTTTACTGAAGACAGCCACTGTTGCTACTGTTGCTTTATCTCCCACTGTTATCATCTGGCAGTTTAACTGATTGTAACAGCCTTTCCCCGACTAAGAGTTCCTCCCCATCCTCTCAGCATCCCATTCCTGGCTGATACACCTCAGCACATGGCTGCAAGCAGATGAGGACATCCACATCACTGACCCATGAGCCTGTCAAACCAACCAATCCCCACTGCCAAAGAACTTGTATTCCCTGCCCCTACCATAGGGGCAAATAGGGGCGAGATATACATGTATGTAGGTCAGTAGTGTTGTCGGTCCAGACAAAGAGTGAAAACACCTCTAACCTTTAGGGTCATCTTATTATTTCCTAAACTGATCTATCAGGGGTTCCCTTTTATTATTTATTATTGTGGTAAATGAAACCTACCTTATACCTGCCTCATCCTGCTACCACCCACCCAAAACAAAATATTAGCATGGCTCCCATTGGAGACTATTGTCCTTTGCCAACCCAGAGTGAGACTATGTAACTTTTAACAGAGGAAATAACACATTCTTCCTTTTAAAAGGTAAAGCTGAATTCATAAGCAATAAAACACACCATTGGATGGTTTAGTACACTAAGGGTTTTGCTACAGCCTGGTGGCTAATGTTATCAAAACAATAGGCACATATTTTTTATCCTGTAATTTTCACTTCAATTCAATTCAGTTTTATTTAACAACGTTATCACATAGCACTTTTTCATGTAAAGCAGGGCTAGACTGACACTTGTAGCCCAAATGGCTGCTGTTCAACAAATTTGATATAGGTTAGCTTTAAATGTAGGGGTGATACTGCACATGCTATGCTACTATGATAACATTGTAATCACCAATGTAATTGCAGAGCTCTAGAGACATGGCGACGTCAGTACAATGAGGTCCGTTGGGACAAGAAACACAAGTCGGTCAGATGTTTACACAGGTTAAATGGTGGTAAAACAAAAAATGCTTGAAATGGTGCTAATAATCATCATCATTGTTCTGTAAACTGTGGGATGCTTCAACACACAATATGGGTAATAATTTTACAGTCTGCTTGGGTTTTTTCTTACAAAAGGTTTGGCTAACCTGGGGCTTGTCTAAGACCTGTGTCTTCATTTGACTGATTGTATTTTTTGCCCCTTTGGATTGCTTTTTAGAGATGTCACCATACTGTCAGACCTCCAATGCAAATGCAACACCTATAAACCTGGTGAGAATTCTTATTACTCATAGAAATCATAGCCAAAAGTGCAAAGACCCCACATATTGTAATAAACCAGAGTTATCCTTTAATTTTGCCCAGGTCATTTGCCCAAGCCTTACTTTTGCTACATGTAATTCCAATACTTTAATCAGCTGTTTCTTTGGTTCTCATTAGGAACCAGAATACACAGAGCTGTATTTAGCTACAACTGAGGGAGTATTTTCTCAGAAACCTCCACCCCTCTTTCATTTGATCTTTACTAAATGTCTGTTTAGCAGATTAAGTCAATTTAGTGTTTTTAATGGCAGAAGCCAGAGCCCCATGCAGTGCATGGTCAGCTATGATGGAGGACTGCGCTACTCGGAGAGGCAGGACAGAAAAAGCCATGACGGGTCTCTGGCCCGCAACAGCCCCTATTGCTCACCCCACCCTCCCTCTGCTCCCAGCCCTGGAGCTGTGTGTCAGGAGCTGTTGATGAACTTGTTGTCCGGACAGCCGTGCTACCTTGGCCTGTGGTTTAGAGTGAGGAAATGCACCCAGTGGGACCTGAAATTGAACCACCTGCTGCACTCACCCACTCCCCTCTCTGACCCCCAGCCTTCTCCGTTTACCAAACACCAGTTTCTAGGAACACTCAGCCACTACTATTTGCCATTTGGCATGGTAGGGGTGTGTTTGATGGTGGGCTGCTGTATTTGTGTTTGTGTATTGTATGTGTGTGTTTGTCTGTGCATGTGCGACTGTTCATCTGTCCATCCAGTTTTTATGTGTATATATGTGTGTGAGAGAGTGTTATGAGGGATGAAGAGACAAGCAGCTGAGGCCTAATGAGCTATAATGAGGTCTAATAGTGGAAAAGCCATCTAGAAGCCATGACCTTGGCATTATAACTGATGCCCATAACCATAACCCATCTAAAAACAGCCTGGGAAACAAGCTCAAACATGCTGTCGTCTCACATAGTGGTAAGTCATCGTCCATATTTCACGGGCAGCACTGGATTACCTGAAAGTTAGCAGTTGATTACAGATTTTACGGTACATCTACAACTTGGACTTTGGTGGTTAATTTTCATGAGAATACCATTTCCATTAGAGCATTTATGAGAATAACAAATTTTGCTGAGCATGTTAATTGTGCTAATGTTGACAGAGGAGAAGGTGTCTTGCTCATAACATCCATAAAGCTATTTGGTGAGTGCTTTTATCCAAAGCTCTGACTGCATATACATTTAGTGTGGGTGGCCACTGTGGGAAAGAATGATGACAGTAGTTTTAGGACTTCTCATCCATGTTGGCTTAAAGTTAAGCATGAAGTTCATTCTTGACCTTAGATATAATAGTTTGATAAAAACAACTCAAGGTCTTCTTAATAGCTTTTCCTGTTATTTATATCCAATGCCAACATTTTCAATTTTTGTACTTTCAGCAATATCTGGGCATGCCTACGATATGGTGTAAGGTTGGGAACAATTGTTGTTACGGCAAATATATCGTGGTTATTTAACTATGAGGACAAAGGTCTCCTAACCTCAACGACGTGGTAATTTTAATCCAAGCCACAATGTTTCCCTAACTGTCCACTGTGTATTCATATAGTTGATACAGTTGGAAGCTGAAAAAGTTGAACTTGAGTTCATATTAGTTTTGTCAAGCTGTTGGATATGAGTTTGTAATAGTATTAGCCTTGAAGCTGTTTTGAGTCTATTCTGCATTTTCTAAGATTGTTTGGCATTTTTTCTCTCTTACTTCTCTCTTTATCAAGTCAACTCACCATCTTACAGGTTACTCGGCCCAGCAGCAAGTCAGAGATGTGACAAGACGTGAGCTATAAGGCTGCCCATATGGACGGCAGCTGATTTTCTGAATACAGCATACACACTCATATACACACTCAGCTTTCCTCACATTTTAGTCCGCACACTGCTGAAGCTGACAAGGTAATGCCTTTTATGGGGCAGCTAACACAAACAATTCACAGGCCATAAGTCCTTGTCTCAATGGTTTTTGTTTGACCATAAATTACATACTAGGGCGCCCATGGGACCTTATTAATATAACCAGAAATATAGAAGAGACATAAAAGCAGGGCTGTTTGAGAGCTTTCTGTGTGCAGGGAGGTTACATTTTACTCTAATATACAATACATATACCGAGACTAATTTATATTGCTCATTTAATGCATATTTAATGTTACATACTTATTGTGTCCATCAATGACTGCCATCCCATAACCAACATCCTGTATGAATGTGTACATGTGCGAGTATGTGTGTGTGTTTGTGTCTGTTGGATATTATTAGGCAGTATCAGCGTGCTGTGGCTGGCTGGCTAGTTAAGGGAAGAGCTGTCAATGTGGACTGAACGCTGGTGGAAGAATAACAGAGGAGTTGCTGGTTTAGCTGCATGCTGGGACTTATTAAGACTGCGAAAGGTGTGTCATTAACTGCAGTAGACGCTTGACAGCCCACATCAAACTGTCTCAGACACACTTGCACAAACATGGGCTGTGTGTATGTGATTATATTTCCCTGCTGTTTCATAGCTCTGCCAGGACCATTCAGCCCTCCGACATTCACTTTATTTCAATCAGTGCTGGACAGGTATGCTGAGTGCTGGGAGCTCCCCTTGCTTCAGGCCAGATAAGCTCTTTCACTAAATTATGTTTGACTTGCAGGTGGTTGTGTTCGGTCCACTCCTGACTGTTCAAACGGAGGAAGCTAGTTGGTACATCATCTTTAGCATCAAAGGTCTCTTTTCAACACATCAGTCAGACTAACAGGAGGAATGTAGCTTCAGGATAGAGATATCTTCACTTCCTCCACCTGTAAAAATTCCTCGATTGGTGGAGTCACAATGAGACTGTGACTCAATGGTGGCAAAGTCAAGTTATCACCAGGCAGGTCTGCTCAGGGGTTAGATTCTCTTGAGTAAGGCCCTTAAACCCTTACTACTCCACTCTGACTTCACAGTGCTTGTAGGCCTAAGAATCTCTAAAACTGCATGATAGTGAAGCAGAATTTTGGTCGCAGGCAGCTTTCCCAAAATAATTAAGTTATATTAAATCTATACAGTCTTTCTAAAATGTTCTGCTTTGCTTTGATAGTCAAACCTTGTGTACTTTTAAAAGAGGTATTCCAATAATCATTGGTAGAAAAACACCTGTAGCTTTGGAGCAAATAACAGGAGTAAATTCCTTGGGCTTGGGCTTAATGTTTTGGAAAAGGGGAGGAAAAAATCTTTATGGAGCTGACCCTTGGTACCCCCAGATGAAGACCACTGATAATTAATGCTCCTATCCCACCGTCCTTTTTATCCTCTGGCAGTATCTTTGGACAGCACAGCTCTGGTCCTGGTTGTAGCCTGGTCCCGTTGTAAGATTTAGGGATGACAGGAGCCTCAGTGGTGCGTGGGTTGGCCCCCACATGGCTGCTAATTAATAGCCATGGAAACAGAAAGCACACGGACTGGTTCTGGTTCCACCTTGTGGTTCTGTACCACAGTCCTTGCAGGATAGTCAGTAGTAGCTGTGGGGCTAGTTACATAAAGCACTCAACTGTTTCTCTGGGCCTGCTGGCTTTAGGGACATACAGTGATTAAGGTCCATATGACTGTGTTCCTTCTTCTATGGATGCAGTGTGTTTGATCTCCAGGCTTTGATCTTAAAGAGATTCTTCAGTGTCATCCTTCAGATGTACCAAAGAAAAACCAGAGATCCTTGAGGTCCTTAGATGTGACTGTGAACCCTAAAATAATCTCCAAGCTCAGTGTATCCCTTTACAGTGCAATGAGATAGCAAAATGACTGAAACCAGTGACTGGCACTTCATAACAACGTCTATTTTTTATTTCAGGCTGTCAAACACTCCTGAGAACAGACTGTTTTGCAAACTAGTCCATTAAAAGAGTAAATTATTTTGCATTTCAGTTGTTCAATCCCTCGAAGGTAAACTAAATGATGTCTGAATGAAGCAATCAGATGTTTGTCTGATCAGTGGGAAATAGGTGCTACTCAAGAACATAGCAGACCTGAAGTGTCAGTGACACTGGGCATATGGCAAATGTGCTATATTACTTTGATTGGAGGGAAAATTGATACATTTCCCCTCCAGGCATGTTTTAAGACATATAAGAAAACTCTACTGTGAATAATAATTGTGTCTGATGTGGTTTTCCAAAACGTTGAATATGCAAATATTTTTAATTTCAAACAATTAACTGCTGGAGACTACATCAACGAAAAGTCCTTTCTCAGTGGAAGTTTAAAGTTTCTTCATCACACTTATGTAAGTTACATACTGTGATTGGCTACGAAACAAGTTATGATGTAACAAAATGTAAATGTACACCCATACGTACAGATCATAAACTGATTTTAAAGGTGAGCACAGAGAAACTCCTCCTTCAACAGATGAATGTGAAAACAGCCTTCTAGTGTCAAACTCTACACAGAAGCTCAAACATCTAAGAGAAATAATAATTAGAGGTAATTAGAGCAAAGAGGAAAGTATTTGTAATCAGGCACTGCTGTTGGATCACTGCTTTTACTTTAACCAACACTATGGAAAAACATGCCACACTGTGAAAGTCAGTATGTGTCGTAGTACACTTGCATAATGGAAAAACATATCTGAGGAATCCAGGATCAGGCCATGGGAGGCTGGCTTCCGTCGGCTCCTCTGGCCATTGGCAACAATACACTCCAATGGGATGTCTGTAATAATAGTAATGGGAATGTTTTTAAAGTGCACAGACAGCCCCAAAATAATATGCTGTACAAAATAATACAAGACTGCTAAACCATATCCACACCAACTCCTTTGTGTCTAGACTATAAACTACAAACCAAAACCTGATGGAGAGGTCCTCAGAAATGGTAAATGGACTCTTTCTTATATAGCGCTTTTCAACCGAACCGGTTCCCAAAGCGCTGTAACAGTAAAGAACACATTTATTTTAGTTTGAGATGCCAGTAAGATGACTTCAATAGATATGAAAATGTACATTGGATTGGATTTTTCATAGATGAGACATTGGCTTGTTCAATTTCAGACCTTAAGACTTTTATTTTTGTAAGAAAGCCTTGATTAAAAGCATAAAAAATAATCTATATGAGCAAGGTTTTTAAAGCTTAATAACACATTAATCACTGAATAAAATTAAAAATGGACCACAAGTGAAAAAAGGCAGTAATGGGCATATTGGAAAAATAGCAGTTTTCTCAAAATTGTTCTAAGTTTTCATATGTAACTCTTAAATTACACTAATTCAATTCAGTTTTATTTATATAGCGCCATATCATAACAAAGTTATCTCATTGCACTTGTTCATATAGAGCAGGTCTAGACTACTGTATGTACAGAGACCCAAGAATTCCCGCCATGAGCAAGAACTAGGTGACAGTGGCATGGATAAACTCCCTTTTAATAGGCAGAAACCTCGAGCAGAACCAGGTTCTGGGTGGGCAGTCATCTGCCTCGACCGGTTGGGTTGAGAGAGAGAGAGAGAGAGGATAAGGGAGGGTGGGTAAGTAGGGTAGAGTGGGAGAGTGAGAGTAGCACGAAAAGAACACACAGCAGCACAGTACAGTTCCACATACAGATGTAAGTCAATAGCACTACCAATGGTACTGATGTTAACATTAATACAAAATGATAGTAATAGCAATACAATAACAGAAATACTAATAACAAGAGCAGTAACAATAATAGCATCAGCGACTGCTGAGCAAGAGCAAGAAGCAGCAGGTGGTCCGCATCCACAGATCCAGACTCCACAGCTACAGAGGCAGAAACACTAACAGACAGCAGCAGAAGGAGAGAAAGGGGGCGAGAAAGGGATGCAGTGGAGTTAGTAACAAGCATTAATGGCATAAGAGTGCATAGGAGAGAAAGAGGAGGAGCTCAGTGCATCATGGGAAGTCTTCCAGCAATCTAGGCCTATAGCAGCATAACTAAGGGGTGGCTCAGGGCTTACCTGAGTCAGCCCTGCTATAAGCTTTATTAAAGAGGAAAGTCTTAATCCTACTCTTAAATGTGAGGAAGGTGTCTGCCTCCTGTACACAGGCTGGGAGCTGGTTCCACAGGAGTGGAGCTTGATAGCTGAAGGCTCTGGCTACCATTCTACTTTTAGAGACTCTAGAAACCACAAGGAGCCCTGAATTCTGGGTGAGCAGTTCTCTAGTTGGGTAATAGGGTACTATGAGCTCTATAAGACATGAAGGTGACTGACTATTAAGGGATTTGTAGGCTTTGTCCAGAAAGAGAAGGATTCTAAATTCTATTCTGCATTTTACACGTAGCCAGTGTAGACAAGCTAATATTGGAGAAATATGATCTCTTTTCCTGGTTCTTGTTAGTAAACTTAGTAAGCCTAGTGCTTGCTCATGGTGGAAATGTTGGGTCTATACATATAGAGTTGGTTTATACTTGCTCTATATTAACAACTGCTATGAGATAACTCTGTTATGATATAGCGATATATAAATAAAATTGAATTGAATTGAATGTGCCACACCATTTTGGATCAACTATAGACTTTTAAGGGACTTTTTGGAGCAGCCTGATAATAGGGAGTTGCAATCGTCCAGCCTAGAGGCAACAAATGAGGTAACACTAATTTTTTGGCATCTTTTTGAGACAGGATGTGCCTGATTTTTGCAATGTTACGTAGGTGACAAAAAGCAGTCCTTGAAGTTTGTTTAAGATGGGCGTTAAAGGACATATCCTGATCAAAGATAACTCCAAGATTCCTTACGGTGGAGCTGGAGGCAAGGACAATGCCATCTAGAGAAACTATATATTTAGACAATATGTTTCAGAGGTGTTCAGGGCCAAGTACAATAACTTCAGTTTTGTCATTGCAGGTCATCCAAGTTTTTATGTCCTTGAGACATCCTTGAGGAAGTTTATTTAATTGATTGGTTTCATCTGGCTCGATTGATAAATATAATTGGGTATCATCTGCACAACAATGGAAATGTATGTCTCCTAATAATATTGCCTAGCAATCCTCAACGCCCTAGAGGATGCATATATAAGGTGAATAGAATTGGTCCAAACACAGAACCTTGTGGAACTCTGTGACTAACTTTGGTGTGCATGGACAATTCATCATTAACAAACTGATATCGATCTGATAAATAGGACTTAAACCAGCTTAATGTGGTGCCTTTAATGCCAATTAAATGTTCCAGTCTCTGTAATAGATAATACACTATTATACACTGATCCTAAAACAGCCTATCTATAAGATATGAGGGAGTGGCAGGTCCAAAAGACATTCCCACTCCACCTCCCCAAATACCTGTCCATCCTTACCTCTGCTGTCGACTGATATTCTGACCATGAATCAGACCTTCAGTGCCTCTTCATCTAAATGACTTCCTCAGGTCAAGGGTCAATGTCCCATCACTCACTAAACCCTGGCTGATTAGTTAGTTAGGACAAGGTCCCAGGATGGGTATTTGCTTAAATGAATCCTAATGTCATAGTAGATTTCCTGTTCTTCAGTGTATCTAATTATGTGAATATGTTATATTATCTGTATAGTATTCACCTTGTTGATTAAGATTTTCTGAATTCTTTCCAGCACCTAAAAATACAGCTGATCGCAGCTTAAGTGATCACATTAAAGTATTCTTGTACTCATTGTTAAAGATCAGAACTTCTCTATTTGTGTTATTTTCATTCATCAAAGAAACACTTAATCTATTCATATATTCTTTCCATATGACAGTTTTTTTCTATGCAGTACTCTTTCTGATTGTCTGTTTCCTGCAGTGCCTCAAAACCTTTCTCACAATTTCAGTTGATAATTTTATTTTCCAGTTATGACTCAGCATCCGATTTCTGTGCTGCATACTTATTCTTGGCTGCCCTGACTCAATTTTTCTCACATGGACAACGTTTCATAGGAACTGCAGCCTGCTGGTTAGATTGCGGCTGCGTTCATGCGTGATTTGAATGGCTCTCAATGACACATTTGTATTAGGAAGTAGCTCTGGTCATTGAATACTGTTCAGAAACACAAAAGCAACACAGAAGGCAATATTTACATCAACAGCAACATTAAAGGCTGTAACAATGTAACTCCCCCCTGCAGCATGTGTCAACAAAGCAACGCTACATCAAGCCTAAATCCTAAATTAATTTGCCCCCATAGAATCTGGTGCAGCCCAGTGGGGTGGGAAGAAAGAACTAGCGATTGTGTTTTGTTTTTGCCTCCAGCTTCACAAATAGTGGCACTAACAAAGTATCGTTCTGTGGTGTTTCCTTCCACATTTGATTGGCCTAATTGGGACCTGTTGACAGCGAATCCCATCCGTGCAGGAACAGGCCAATCACGTCTCAGCATCTGTCATCCCTGGCACACAGGGCTTCCACTTCCCTCATAAAGGCCTTTGTCTCTGTGACCTCAGTGACCTTTAGTATTTTTAATATGGAAAGCCTGATTAAGTCTCCCAAAACAGGACGTGAAACAGTTTGGTTACCAGAATTTTTTACAATGTACAAAGGTTGTACCCTTCATGATATAAACAGCTCTACAGCAGCTCCCATGCACTGTATGAATTGGAAAAGTCAAAAAACTTTTAAAGTTAAAATTAAGTTAAGTTAAAAATTTTAAGTTTTGCCTTTGAGTTTGTCCAATTTAGAATTCCCACTTCTATTTATGCTGACGTTAAGAAGGGGCAGACAGAGGCAGTTACCGCTTTGGTTTTAGCTATCATTAGAAAGCTAATAGCTCTCTCAAAGAGGATGAGCTAACAAGGCTGATTCATGATATCCTTGCCAGCATACTAAGTATGGTAAAATAAAACAATATCACAAAAAGGTTGGTTCCAGTAATAGCACCATTAAAGTAAAAAATTGATTAAAAGGATTATAGCACCATACACTGGACCCTTTGTGCAGTGTGTTTTTTATTCGCCGCAAACAGCCAGTGTACCAACTGTACAGACACCAGCTTTAAGTTAGCTAGCAACACGTCCACCAATCACGTGTCTGTGGAGTGAAGAGTCATAAAGTTCCAGGATAGGTGCAAGTTTTTCCCTTCCTATGGCTTTCTATAAATTGATATTTTTACAACTAGGGAAATAAGATTGTAGGAAAATTCACTAGTGAAAAAAATGAGATAAGTAAAATGCATTTGAATTTAATAGGACAAACCTTTGGTTCCAAACATTTGATGAAGAAAGTCTTATAAAAGCGACCTATGAAATAAAAGCTTTTGAACCTGTGGTTGGGGTTGGGGTTAGGTGAATCACACTACGAAGGAAACAGATACATCCTTACTGCGTGGTTATTTTTCTTTTGTTTGCTTTGAACATGTGCAAAGGGACAAGGCACAACTGAGACAACTGGCCTGAGACAAACGAGCAGAGGAAGAGTGGGACTGGAGCGACCGAGGAAGCCACTGAGCTCCATCCACAGTCTATGAGAGCAACTTATCTGTCAGCACCATTATGAGCCTCTCATATCTTGGCCTGCACCTGTCTTTAGCAGTCCAGGAGTTTGGTGAGCCCCCCTCTCCAGACTCCATACCACCATTCTTCATCAGGAGCTGAGGAGAGGGCTCGGGATCCCCATTCATGGAGGATGATCGACAGGAAAGAAGCCAGAAGAAAAGGCAGCTGTGATGAGAGAAAGAAAGAAAGGAGTGTGTACCCATGTCCCCTTTGTGCTTTTAACTACCTCCCCTCTTGTCTTCCACGGCCATGTCCACACAATAGAGTCTTAACAGGAGCTGTCAGCAGACCGCACTACTGTGACCACTGTGGGCACCGGGGTTACCCGGGATCACATTAGTTCTGTGTTTGTATGGCACTGAAAGCCAGCTAGCTACAGTTAAAACAAGTTTTGTGGTGTTTTCCAAAGGAGGCCGTGTTGGCTTTCAGCCTTGTGTTACCCACACTGAACTCCAAAGAGGCAGAGAACCTCACATCATTGAAGAATCGGGGAAGCTTTAAAATGCTTGAAAACAGAATTAAGGTGTCCAGTGGGGGACCTCCACTTTGCACCTGAGGTTTTGATCAATATAGTCAAGTGATGACATGTCAATTTGCACTTGCAGAAAGGAGATGGCGTGGCCTTGAATGGTGGCGCTGAGAGATGGCTGCAGGTGAATTGTTCTCACAGCGGATACAGTGTATCAACATGCTGCTTTTAAGTGTGTGTTTTTCTCCACGCCACCACTCAGTCAGTATTTTTTTACATTTATTGTGCTATTTAACCAGGGCTTGTGAAACCGATACTCTTTGCCATGCCCATTGTGCTTTTGCTTTTGTGATAATACAATGTTTATGAGTTATTGCACTGTACACACAGCCACGAGCCAGCTGCAGCCATTATTTCGTGATTGATACTTGTAATTAAGCCACAAAGGCACTTAAGAGCTTTAAGCCGCAGACACAAAAGAGGTGGGGTGGCATGTTCAGGTAAGGTTGAATCAGCTGATTGTTACTAAACAATGATTGGGCAGATGTCTTAGCAGAGAAGGATTAGGAACACAAACATTCACACATGGAAGAAAATGTCCTCAGTGAGAGACCACCTCTGTTGCACTGTGTGGAGCAGTGGATTTGAGATTTTGCACTTTAACCAGCAACAAATTTATAGTTAATAAATCAAATATGGACATGTGTCTCTTGTGCATGTCCACAATTAAATCATATAATTATTTTACAGGGCTAGAGCTTATGAAACAGCTGACACAGTGTTTTATAGCTCTGTGACCATTAGATGGCAGTAATGCATAGCTGAGACATCTGATCTCCTGGAAGAAGAGCTGTTATATCTGCTATCTTGGAAAGGCAGAGAAAACATTTGGCTGATCATTTGTGTGTTTGCGTTTTAAAGGCTGTGAGTCAGCACCACTCAGCGGGCCCAGTTTAGGGCCAAAATATTCAAATCATATGGTTTCAAACCCCCTCCCTGCTGCTACACACATACACAATTTGGGCATATGCTTTTGAAAAATAACATTTTGGAGTAAGAGTTTTCCTTGGGATTTGAAATCTGTCTCAATCTGTGCAATTAGTCAAAATCACATAAATATAAGACATCTGACACACTTACATATTCAAACACTTTACGGTCACTGTCTCTTATTGGGAAGTTAAAAATAAAATGCATAAAGGGGTGAAAAGACCTCAGAAACACTTTTACATAACATCTTGCCTGTCATGCCTATCTATAATGACAGCATTTTTTCTCTCTTGATCTCTACCTGTGATAGCCAGACAAAATTATAAAGCAGACAAAAGCTGAACACTTTTCCCGCTTTGTCACAGAGTTTACTGTAAGCATAGGATCAGATCTCAAATTCCAAAGGGACAAGCCACCAATAAACAAACAAGCAACTCAACAGAAACACGTTTGACAGAGAGAATAACTCACTGTGGTAGCTGACTGTAGTGGCCTTATTGTGGTCTGCCTTTTATCTTTAAGGCAACACAGAGACAGCATCAGAGGGTCTTTGGTCTGCAGTGCACACAGTGGTTCAAACCAGCCTTATCTGAAGGCATTGCTTGCATTGTTCGTGTTACTTTAGCTTCCTGTAGTTCCCTTTACAGTTTAGTCTGCTTTATCACTACTAAGGATTTAGCCGTATGCCCTTATTTATTTAAGATTAAGATTATTTGTATATTCAATTTACAGTTTGACTCACTGCACATCCATTCTCAACTCATGCTCATAGCTCCATAGCCATTTCTCAAAAAAGGGTTCAAATTATTACACTGGGCTTTAATGTATTGCTTGGTAAAATTAAATGGAAATGCTTTTTAAAGATTGTAACTCATCATTTCCATTGTTATGCAGATGATACCCAATTATATTTATCACTCAAACCAATCAATTCATTCAATTTTATGCATACCTCAAGGACATAAAAACCTGGATAACCTGCAATTTTCAAATGTTAAACTCAGACAAAACTGAAGTTATTGTCTAAAGATGTGATTTCTCTAGATGGCATTGCCCTGGCCTGCAACGCCACCGTAAGAAATCTTGGAGTTATCTTTGATCAGGAGATGTCCTTTAACTCACATATAAAACATACAGAAAAATTAGTGCATGTATTTGTTAACTCTAGGCTGGACTATTGCAACTCCCTATTATCATGCTGCTCCCTTAAGACTCTCTAGCTGATCCATAATGCTGTGGCATATTTACTAACAAGAACCAGGAAAATATTAGCCTCTCTACACTGGCTACCTGTAAAATGTAGAATAGAATTTAAAATCCTTCTCCTCACCTATAAAGCTCTTAATGGTCAAGCATATCTGAAAGAGCTCATAGGGTACTAACCCCACTAGAGCACTGCACTCCCAGAATGCAGGGCTCCTTGTGGTTCCTAGAGTCTTTAAAAGTACAGTGGCAGCCAGAGCCTTCATTTATCAAGCGCCTCTCCTGTGGAACCAGCTCCCAGTCTGTGTAAGGGGAGACAGACACCCTCCTTACATTTAAGAGTAGGCTTAAGACTTTCCTCTTTAGATAAAGCTTATAGCAGGGCTGACTTAGTTATGCTGCTATAGGCCTAGACTGCCAGTCGACTTCCCATGATGCAGTGATCTCTTCTCTCCTCCTCTCCCTCTACCTCTGTATGCACTTGTATGCCATTATAGCTTGTTACTAACTCAACTGCTTCCCTTTCTCTTACCTCTCTCTCTCCTTCTGCTGCTGTCTGCCAGTGTTTCTCTGCCTCCGTAGCTGTGGAGTCTGGATCGGTGGAGTCTGGATCTGTGGATGTGGACCGCCTGCTGCCCCTTGCTCTTGCTCTGCAACCGCTGCTGCTATTATTGTTACTAGTATTTTTATTAATGATAACATCAGTACATTGCTACTACTATTGCTTTACATCTGTATGTGGAATTGTACTGTGCTGCTGTGTGTTCCTTTCTTCCTGCTCTCACTCTCCCACTCTACCTCCCCATCTTTGTCTCTCAACCAAAACGGTCGAGGCAGATGACCACGCAGAGCCTGGTTCTGCTCGAGGTTTCGGCCTGTTAAAAGTGAGTTTTTCCTTGCCACTGTCACATAGTACTTGGTCATGGTGGGAATTGTTGGTCTCTTCACAAAGAGTTGGTCTTGACCTGCTCCATATGAACAAGTGCTATGAGATAACTTTGTTATGATATGGTGCTATATAAACAAATCTGAATTTAATTTAATTGAAATTGCAGTAGCAAAAATTAAAAGCATTTAAAAAAGAAAAAAAATGGGAAGTTAGCAGTAATTAGCATACATTAGGCCGGTACAAGTAAAAATGAGCCATCGAAATTATTATATAAGTATAAATACTGTAAGTACTACTACATGCAATGAAAGTCATAATAATATTTCATCATATGAAAGCTACTATAATTAATATTTTTATATAAATAATGGATTAAATCACTATAAATAATGTGAATGGGTTTACTCAAAATGATAAACTCACAGAAAATTATCACCCAACTTTGCAGTGCCTCTGTGAAGCATTTTAGGACTTTCAGCTTAGTGTTTTGGATTTACGGCACGCATCTTTACTGTTTTGGTTACCTTCCCAGCACCAAACAACAGACAAACAAACTAAGATACTAGCTGGTGAACATAGTGGAGCATTTAGTAACTAAAAATCCAGATATTTCCCTCATGTTTGTAGACAGAGCTAAAAGGTGAGTGAATATTGGACTTACATTCACCAGGTGGTCAGAAACACAACACCAAATGAATGCTAATGTTGATCTTTCTCTGCTGGATGTGGAATTGTCAGCTATTTGCTCACTTGTTCACCATATTAACTTTATAAGGTGATAATATGTCAGTGTTATGTTTTTTGACTTGTTCCGCTGCCCCAAAAAGACCCAGCAGGTTTAAACCCCATTTTTTATGCTATAGACTTAAGTCTATAGTTTTATTTGCTACTGGCAGGGTCCACCTTTTTCACAGATTATGATCCATGCACATACTGGATGTAATGAGGAAGACAACAGCCAGTACTGTATAACATTGTTGACTGTCTTTTTTAGTCTTCTGTACTAAAATCTGACGCAATTAATCCCCTCAGCCCACCATTTGTTAGCAAGGGTTGTAAAGCAATAGATAAGTTTCCAGTGTGTTAGCTGCCCCTAATGGCTGATAAATGTGTCCTTTCAAACTAAACTCTGGCACCTGTATTATCAAAATGCACTTGCAGTTAACACCACCACCCACAAATGCCAACACCAAATCAACCAGGAGTATGACTTTAAGGTGTGCCAAAACTTTTAATGATACATAAAATGTATGTAAATCACAAATCAGTGCAGATTATTTTTTAAAGTTTATTAAAAATGGGATATGTATACGAAAAGTATGAAATAAGTTTGAAAATATATGCACTACCACTACCACTGACACGAAAATATGAAAAGAAATATCCCAAGACCCTATATCAATATAAGTGTGACATTATTGTTCTGTTGACTTAGAGTATTCTTATTTAAATCATAAAATGTCAACTAATGTCAGACTAACCTCTATTCCACTAATAAAAATGTGAGTACAATAAGTGCTATGAGATAATGTTGTTATGCTATGGCGCTATATAAATAAAACTGAATATAATTGAAAACATTTTTATATACAGTATATGTCAGCTTCTTTACCTCAAAGGCAAATTCCTGCAGTGCTGTTTATGACTTCCAACTTTCATATTCACTAGATGTTAATTGGGGAATGTGTTTATCCAAACTTTATTATAGTGCAGTCCCATGAGCGCATCAATTTTCAGTCACCAAGGACCCAGTGGGAATCAACTTATGGCTCTGTTTTTGCCACATTTAATTTTCAAATTATGTCAATTTTCAATCCGATATTGCATACAGTATATATGCTCACATACACCTTTATGCTTGCAGGTAGAAATACCGTTTTAACATTTTAGTAATGTCTGTTCAAAAGCAGAATATGAAGTGCCAGGACTTACTTAGACACTATTTTTATTGGCCAAGTGACAGCTCCTGCTTAAATGAGTCAGGAACAGGATCCCTCTGTCAATTGTACTTTACTACATGCCTCATACACACTGCTTTCAACAAGAGTTCAGTGTGTGTCCGGGGATAAGGTGGGTCTATGTTTCAGTCACAGTATATTTACATTAATTTTAGTAATCCTTGAGTGAAAGAGAGACCAGATAACTAAACTATTTGTTTCTCACCTTATTCACTACAGTCCATCAGGGAACCAGACAGAGTGACAGACGATATGGCAGGCAGACAGACAGATGGTCAGAGGGGGGAAATGGGAGATGAGCAGAGTGACTGACATCCATCCAGCCAGCCCTGTGTGAGCCACATGCCACAGTCATTCCCTCTCAGCTAGGCAGAAAAGCACCACTATTGTCTCTGCAGGCTGCGAGCTGCCAGACGCTGCAGCTTTCCTGCTGATGAACAGGGCTCTGAACCCAAACTGTTTGGCCAAGTGCAAGAGAGGCATTAGGGTCCATGTCAAAACAGCTTACAGCCAAACAGTGTGCTTTTAAAAGGCCCAGGCCTATTCATGGAGTCATTCAAAGTGACAGCATCCTGAGTCTCCTGCTCTCTGACAACCCTGTGCACTGGAGTGAGGAGGGCTGGTGCTTGGCTAATGTTAGGGAACATGGCGTGGCTCTTTGTTAATGTTGGCAGCTGAGGCTAGGTTCTTGAAAACAGGCATTTTTCTTTAAGAGAAAAGCTCAGCACATGCTGCTGGCAGCGATTACGTGCACGGAGTAGGCCATGTATTGACTATGCTTTGGTTGAGGTCCCAATCTGGTTTAAGGACAACTGTTTACTTGAATACAGCTGAGTTGAGTCTCTGTGTTGTCTTGGAAGAGCAAGTCACTTGCCACATCCTTAAGTGAACAACAGGGTAACCTCTGTAACAGAGGAAAGAACTAATCATTGTGGGCATGTGTGCAAGGTTTGTGTTTGCAACCGTGTCGTTTGTTGACATCAAATTGTATGCAAAACCCTTTGATACAGAAGAGAAAAATGTGACAGAGCAAGATGTTTCCGTGCCACTGTAACCCTTTTAACATCAGAGTAAACCTTAATCACAGTTCTCATAAACAGAGCATGTGCCTAACCTGGTTAACCAAGTAATGATGAATGCACATGCGCTGGCTCAAATTCAAGCTACCAAGTGAGGAAAAGTATACGCATATATTTATAGACACTGCTGGCAGCTCTCTGTTGCTGGGAGTTATTTTGTACAGGTGCTGCATCTGCACTTGTGTATTATTGAATTACACACCAACAGGTTTAATGTAATTCTGAGGGGGCCTTAGTGGCCTATGCTCTAAGCACCTGGTCCCTGGTTTGAGTCCAGCCACTTCTGTTGCATGTCATGGGGCGGCTGTGGCTGAGAGGATAGTGCGGTCGTCCATTAACCCTCTCCTGTCTCTATGATAAAGGGACACATTGTCCAAAAAGGTTTTTGTTACATAAGATGGATGATTGTGAGACTATAGGCACAAATATGGATTGAAGGTACTCCAGTGATTTAATGTTGCACTTAAATCACTGGAGATGGGGGACTTGTGCCAGAAAGATTAAAAAGGGAGTGGTCAAAATCAAAGCAGCAGAGGCCAAGATATCCAAACTTTTAGTCCCTGGTATTGGTAAAACTCCAGAAATACTAGATCCTACATTTCCCAAAGTGCGTCTCTAAGTCTCCAAACCTAACAAATCAGTCAATTCAGACTACATTAATCCTTATGTGTAAAACTGGTGCAGTGATCGTTAAATGTCTCAAATGACTCCATGATGAATTGGATCTATAGGTCAGTTTAACTACTTTTGGAAGTTATGTTTTCAATAAAGTATGAAGGGTTTCATATCAATTGTAATCAAGTGGATTATCTTGCTAACATCTTTGAGCACACAATTATCCATCCATCCATTTTCCTCTGCTTATCTGGGGCCGGGTCGTGGTGGCAACTGGCTAAGCAGGGTTATCCTGATGCCCCTCTCCCCAGAAACGCATTCCAGCTCCTCCTGGGGGATCCCAAGGCGTTCCCAGGCCAGTTGAGATATATAATCCCTCCAGCGTATTCTCTGCCTACTCTTACCAGTTGGATGTGCCTGGAAAACCTCTAAAGGGAGGCGTCCAGGAGGCATCCTTATAAGATGCCCGAACTACCTCAATTGGCTCCTTTCAATGAGAAGGAGCTACTCCGGGCTCCCTCCGGATGTCTGATCTCCTTACCCTATCTCTAAGGGTGAGCCCGGCAACCCTTAGGAGGAAACTAATTTTGGCAGCTTGTATCCGCGATCTCATTCTGTCGGTCACTACCCAAAGCTCATGACCATAGGTGAGGGTTAGACCATAGACCGACTGGTAGATTGAAAGCATTGACTTCCGGCTCAGTTTGTTCTTCACCACAACGGTCCGGTACAGCACCTGCATTACTGCTGATGCTGCACCAATCCACCTGTCCACCTCACGCTCCATTTTACCGTCACTAGTGAACAAGACCCTGAGATACTTGAACTCCTTCATCTGGGGAAACAACTCACTTGGATTATCTTGCTAACATCTTACGCAATTAGAAATTTGTAATGACTTACATTTTGAAAGTGACATCCTGGCTACCTAAAGGAAAGAGAAGCAGCAAAGAAATATTTCTTTATCAATACACTTATATTCTGTTCATGACTGTCATCAGTGTTTTGTCCATTTGTCAGTATCCTTTGCCTTTGAACCTGTTTGTAATGTTGCCAAGCAAGGTGTTGAAGCTAGTCACACTGAATGAATGAAACAGGACACAAAGGCAAGTAAGTTTCAGTGTGACATTACTGGTATGTACGGCAGAAAGGATCCAATATCACTCTCTGCTGAGCTAGAGACAGATTGTCCTGGCAAGCTAAATAAACAGTAGATTAATCTGTCTTCTTACTGTGAGCTGACAAAGTCGATCATGGATGAAACCATGGTTTTGACAGGTAGTCTTTCAAGATGAAGCACTGATAGCGAGAACTTGAGAAGGGAACCCTGAAATGTGAAGCTTCTGCCAGATAGTTAAGAACAAATGAAGGGATTCAGGGAGTTAGTTACTCATGACATTGCTGTTGTTATGTAGGGACAAATAATAAAGTGAGTTATGAGCTTCAGGTGGTAATTTTGATATAATAATTTTCACACTATATGGTTTATTTTAGTTTACACTTTATTCATTAGCACTGCTCAGGTGGGTCCATGCTACAAAACATGTAACATTTATAGCAGGAAATGTTGGTCAGATAATATCTATGTAAGGCTTTTGACACTATCCCAGAGTAAAAGCAGCAGCAGGTGTCAGGGGAGCTGTGCAGGGCTGCCCAGGCGAGCAGCAGGCTTGTCTTATCAGACAAGGCCTCCTGCTGTCGGCGCAGCGAGTGTTGAGTCTGCTGTGTAACACAGATATCATCCAGAGACCCACAAACTCCAAGAAGGAAGGAACTGTTATCTCCAGACCTCAGTTTTTGTTCTGAAAAGACATATTGCATGCTGGCTACCTAAAGGTTGTGATTAAAGGTCACATTTAAAAGACACGCAGAAAAGGGGATATAGATATACAGACAACATTTTTTAACGACTGTGGAAAATTTTATTCAACTCCCCACTTTCACTTTCCAAAAAAATCACAGCCATCCCCAGCATTAAAATCATTTAGATTGAAACCTCCCCTTGAGTGAAAGAACGGCAAAAGGTATAAAATAGTGAAGCATAAAGATTGTAAGATTGTATACCTAATTTTAAACTTTAATATTGTAAGACAACATTCATTATCTCACAAAAATGTATACTACCCTTCTTTAGGAAAAAGTACAATACACTCCCCTTTTTCAAACCCCCTGTCTGCCCCCAATATTTATCCTACAACCCCTTATGCTGTATCCTATTTATATGTGAAAATGCTAAATCAACTGTCTATTAAACTTCCCACAGTGCTGTTTTGCATTTATTTTGAAGTCCTCTTTCTCTTGTGCCAAGTGTCAGTGTAATTATGCTGTGCTACTGCATTAACTGTTAGTATGGCAGCCAGTAAAATTTATAATTCAAAAACCAGCATTTCAACTTGGGAACAATAGGAATCCTTGTTTAATGGAACTACACCTGAGGGGGGTTTGAGAAGACTATTATAACAATATATAAAATTTGCTCTGCATTCTGCACAAACGCAGCTGGGTAAGACAGTATTTGACTTTCACCAGAAAGTGGATGCTAGCCATTCACTGCAGTTCACCACCAATATAATAATAGATAACGGATATGCATTCTGCTCCATTAGATACTCATTACAGATTTAAATAGTGCTGCTTTAAACCGGCTGTGGCTGAGAGGATAGTGTGGTTGTCCATTAACCCCAGGGTTGGTGGTTTGATCCCAGCTCCCGCTGTCCGCATGTTGAAGTATCCCTGGCCATGACACTGAACCCTGAGTTGCCCCCGGTAGAGGCCAGCATGGCAACTGTGTCCCCATCGGTGTACGAATGTGGTGTGAATGTGCGTCCCCTGTCTGTTTGTCTGCCCTGCGACTAGTCCAGGGTGTTTCCCTGCCTCTCGCCCAATGATAGCTGGGATTGGCTCCAGAACCCCTCTGCGACCCTTTGGGATAAGCAGTATGGATAATGAATGAATGAATGAAACAATATCAATAATCAGTCATTTGACAGTCACAAGACAATTTTGTTGATCCAGGGAAATCCAAAATGCTGCAGCATGTAAACTTACTAACAAAATTTAAAATCCTTCTCCTCACCTACAAAGCCATTAATGGTCAGGCACCATCATATCTGAAAGAGCTCATAGTACCCTATTACCCCACTAGACTGCGCTCCCAGGATGCAGGGCTCTTTGTGGTTCCTAGAGTCTCTAAAAGTAGAATGGGAGCTCCTCTCCTGTGGAACCAGCTCCCAGTTTATGTACGAGAGGCAGACAACCTCCTCATATTTAAGAGTAGGCTTAAGACTCTCCTCTTTGATGAAGCTTATACTAGGGCTGACTCAGGAGAGCCCTGAGCCTTATGTTGCACACTTGGACTTGACATATCAGATTACAGCTCAACACCATAAATGAACAAAACAATAACACATGAGAATAGGGGGTGTCCACTAATATGTCCAACAATACTGTGGGTCCCACACTTAGTTATGCTTAGTTATGAAGTGAGCCTTAGTTATGCTGCTATAGGCCTAAACTACCGGGAGACTTCCAATGATAATAATAATAATAATAAACTTTATTTATATAGCACCATTCATACAGGAAATGCAGTTCAAAGTGCTTTACAACAAAGATATTAAATGCACCAAGTGCTTTACAGAAGAGAATGCCATGAAACAGAAGTGCAGTTAAGAAAAATAGAACTTGAACAGATAATAATGTTTAAAAGCAAATAAAAAGCAAATTGCAGATAGCTTATTAAAGAATCAAACTTGAACAGAATGTAAGAAATGGCAAACATAAAATTAACATATTTAAAAGAAAACAGAAGAATATCCATAGTTTTGTATTTATTTTATTCTTATAAGGTCCAAAACATTTATTCTCAAATTTCAATATACTTTT
>JAVQJF010042527.1:0-16363 GCA_036023855.1 Gadopsis marmoratus
CCCCCCCCCGCCCCCCCCGCCCCCCCCCCCCCCCCCCCCCCCCCCCCCCCCCCCCCTCATCTGAGCATTTCAAGCGCGCTGACAACATTCGACTCGAGACCAAAAAAAAATTTAAAAAAAAGAACAGGCTGGCAGTGCAACGGCAGACATTGCTTCAGCTTGTCTTACACCCCGCGTCGCAGTCGACCCGCTCCAGCGCGGAACAAGCAACGGTGACCTCTACCTGCCGTCGTGCCGTGATGACGCGCACATGCACACGTCGGAAGTGGTAGGACGGCGAAGATCTGCGCCGTCGATCGTCGATGTCTGAACTTGTGGGAAAGTTGGACGAAGGGGCCCCCCCCCTCCCTCTCTCTCTCTCTCTCTCTCTCGAAGGCCCAGACAAAGGTCACCCAGCCAAGAGCGCAGAGAGGATCCTCCCTCCCTCCTTCCTCCTGCTGCAGGAGCTTGTGTGGGTGGGGGGGGGGTGTCTCTCCCTCACTGACACGCTCCCGCCGCACTGCTGTCCTCAGCATCTCCGTGGGGCGGTGACTAATTGCCCCCGTAAATCACCGCGCGGGGCCGCGCGAGTCCTCCGTTTACTCCTCCCGACAGTAATTTAGTGGCTGCTCTTTTACACACTTGTCACCGCGTGTTTTTCCCCACATTAGGGGCTCGCGGAAAAAGGGGTGCCGGTAATTAACGGCCGCGCCGCGCGCTCGTCCGCGGCTCCTTCATCACGGCGCGATAATTGTGCTCCCTGTCTGTCACGGTAACCTCTCAGCTCAGCTCCCCCCCCCCCCCGGAACTTCCGCGGCGCCGTTTGTCAAAGGCTGAGAAATATAGGGAGGCTTCCGAGGGGCCCGGGCTGCGACTCCGCTCGCCTCGCCGCCCGGGTTTTCTGTTTTTTTGTTTTTCCTACTTGTGTCGAAGGACTGGGTCATTTATATTTCACGCAAAACCTTGTCAGAAGTATTAGCTTCATCCTGCACAGGAAGATAAAAGAGATATGGTAAACACACCTGAGTGGTTGATAGCCGAGGCGCGAACACGGGCCTCCTCTGCCTTTTTTGATTTCCTTAGTTGTTTCTTTTTTCTTTTTTTTTTTGTCCCCGAAAGGAGGGGAGGTCGCAGAGGAGCTGGCGGGGGACAGCCTAATAAACAGTCCTTCCATTCATAGTGCTGAGATGCAAAAGCCAGGGCGGTGGGGACGCGCAGAACAGCTGAGATCATACAAAACCCATTCAGTGGGCTAATCTATTCACAGGGAAGCCCAGTTCACTCATCTCTTTAAAATGTACAGTGGGATAATGCAGTGTATATGCTGCAGAACATGTCATCTTCTATTTTTATCAGCTGTGGGGCAGGTGATTCACTGTCTGCCTTGTTATCCTCTGCTGTTCCGTGCTGGGGACGCACAGTATCCATCACCCATAACCTGCACCCCAGAGGTTAAGTCATCAATAACTTTGCTGCTGGAAATATTGCAGAGGACTTGGAGGTTTGCGTGAGGTTCTTTGACTGGCTGCCCACGTCCCGCTCCGTGCCCCCCCCCCACCCACCCACCACCCCCTTCTCCCAACTTCTCCCGGATTTTTTTTTTAATATCTTTATTCTCCTGTCACAGACAGGGGCTAATGGGATGTGTGGTCAAGATTTCAGGATCCATCACTGGCTTGCTGAAGAATTAGCATGGGCCCCATGCATCACCTGCCAGAGCTGTCAGGCCTGCTGTCTACCGCGCTTCATTAAAGCGCTGGCACTGCGCTGCCTGTCTCCCCTCTGCGACTCGCTTCTCCCCAGCCAGCAGCCACGGGGGCCGGGGGAGGAAAGGGCCCTACCACGCCCCTCAAATGTCAGCCCTGGTCACCAGCCACTAAATTAGGATACACTGTTGTGCTGTTAGAAATTAGGAAGAGGAGCGCACAGAGCTTCTTCTGTCTGCCGAGGACGCTCTCAGAGACAAGCGATTCTCCCTCCCTCCTCTTATCCTTTCACTCCTCCTTCCCTCTGTGACATAGCTTTAAGTGTTTTTTTTTCTTTCTTCTTCTTCTCTTTTTCATCAGGAGTGGAAAGTCTTTAAAAACTATTAGGGTAATTAAGCAGCATTTGGCCCCTGTCGCGCTGAAGGAACTGTTTGATTACTCATGTCCCTCTGGTTGGGAGTAGGGGGTACTGCTCTCATTTTTGGTGGCTAACCCCCTTGTGCCTCATTCAGAGCCCGGACCCAGAAAACCCCCTCGAGAGCCATCCTTTATGTCTCCTCTGCAGCGCAGATTAGACCAGCAGTGCTAAGAAGGTCACAGTGAAAATGAAGAGAGCAAAGCAGGACTACAGCTGGGGACCCTGCCCCGGTCCTTTCCCTCTTCCTCTTATTAGCAAATCAAAGCTGCCTGCAGAAAGATTCACACTCCTCACCTGATTTTGTCCTTTTCCGCTAATCACATAGCCATTTTGCCTTGACTGACAGTTTTCTTTATAATTGGCCCATGATCTGGCAAGGATCTAATAACCAGAAAATCCCCTCTGAGGGTCCGCCGGGCTTGGGCGACCTGTCTACACACACACACACACACACACACACTCACACACACACACTTCCACCATCCCCCTAACACCATCTGCAAAGGGCCGTTGCCATGCCACACTGTTTGTGCACAACAGCGGCGAGCTAATCTCAACGTTCAATAACGGTGTGAATATTCAATGAGCGGCCCAGGCAGAAGATCCACAGTAGCACACTCTAATTACTGTTCATTTGCCAGAGTATCAAAGCCTAATTACTGTTCATTTCAATGCTCCAGAGAAAAGGGAGGAGAGTCAAGGCAGGGTTAGAGGAAGATGCCCTCCAGAGATCAGCCAGTCAGCCTTTATCCGTCTCCTTTGCTGTCTCTCCGCTTATACGTTCGTTGGCTTTGTGCGTGCGAGCGCTCGCGCCCGTGCACGCCCTGCGCGTATTCGTGCGCCTGTGTGTGTTTGTGTGTGTGTGTGTTTTATTGTGCAAGCAAACATTCTGAATTTCTTCAAACAAACACGTTAATCAATCACAGAGGCAGCTCAGAAGAGAGAGGAAAAGAGGAGACATGAGAGCACGAGACAGGGTCCATAATCCCGAGCTTATTGTTTCTTTTCTCTTCTTTATCTGTTTAATGTGTTTTGGGTAAATAGACAAGGGAAGGGAGGGGACCGCCGTCATATTGTCTTTGCCTTCACCAGAAGAAAGCTCGTTTTTTTTTTCTCCCTTTCCCTTCCCTCTCACCTAATCCTGACAGAAGCCACCACAATCACTATCTGCCACCCATTTGACAGTTTCTGTCACCAATTAGCAGCTAAATCAGCAGCTCCCCAAACAAGAAAACGAAGCAATTTATATGTCTTATAAATCATTATTTAGCAGCTTGTTTAAGTGGGTTTTCTTCTCTTTTCATTCACACTCCTGCTCCGTCACATTAGGAAAAACAGATGACTGCAGTGCAGTTGGAGGCTCACTGGTCCTCTCAGATCGCAGGAGGCCCCCCCATGGGCGGGGAATAAACCCTGTCTTTTCCTATCAGGAAGTTTGCCTCGTGAATTTCCTACTCCTTGCCCCACAAATTTTACAAGGCATCGACAACCCCGTTTAATGAGGCACGCCAAGCTGTTCGCCAGCATTCCCCATGATAGGATGTTAAATGGAAAGCTGCGTGCAACATGCGCGGTTTGTTATCATTCAATCTGCTTGAGACCGCAAACTGGTCATTATCCAGCCATTATTTTTCCTTGATTTACAAGCGCGGGTGGAGGAGCTCTATTGCTGTGGCTTGTTCTCCTCTCGGTGGGACGGATGGGAACCAGCTTGAAAATTTGCATTTACATGATCCGGCTGAGCAGCTTATTAGATCTGGATATTTATTTTCCACTTAAAGCGATGTTTGATTACACTTTAATAAAGAACAGGGAAACCGCTGAGCTGGCTGGGACTAACTGATCCTGCCCAGTGGTTTCTTTGGGATTTTGGGTAATGAAATGAGAGGGACAAAATATAAGGACGCAACAACATGGGCATGCAGGGAGGGGAGACCCTGTAAAAAATCATACACATTCCCTTAATACGGTTAAAGTGCTACAGAGAAAAGGCCATCATAAAGGATAACAAGCAGATTCAAACCCAACATTCAGATCAGACAAAGACACTACTTCAGACAGCTTGAACCTGCTGTTAGGAACAAAATACAAATAACAAAATAAAATGTGTCATGATCCACAACAGTGGCAACAAAACAACACTGCAGAGGCGTCTCTGTGCAGCGACTAAGTGTAACAACACAGTCAACAGAAAGCATGAGAACCTGAACCTATAACAGAAAGAGATTTCACCTAAACAGTCTAATTCTGCTGAGATTTCCCACCAGTAATGATTTTAATAAAATGCGACAAATTACTCCGACTAATAGAAAAAGAGCATAATGTGCTCTAAGGCATCAGCTAAATATTATTTTAATTGTGGGTTCATGTGCCTTTTGCGCTCTCAAAGAGATTAATCGCTGGTTTCAGAAAGTGTCCGAAAATAGTCAAAACTGCCCATCACAATATCGGGGAGCCCCAAATTGCTTGTTTTGTCCAGCGGACACTTGAAAACCTAAGAATGTTAAGTTTATTATCATGTAACGCAAAGAAAAGCAGTTTATCCTCTTTATTTGCACTAAAAAATGACCTAAACAATGAATCATTTGTCAAAATATATATCTTTTAATGTTTCAGTTGATTTTTCAATTAATCAACATTTTGTTTCTATTCTAATGTGCTCTATAGGGCTGGCCGATATGACGACATACATGTATAATGACAGGTTTCTCAGCTGGAAGAGAGTTTTCTATACTGTCCGGACTGTTTTACGGCTGTATTGGATTTACAGGACTTTTGCAGCAATGTGATGAAGTATATAGAGATGTGACACATTTAAACATCCCCTCCAGACATACGTATTACAATACATAGTTAAATACCCTGTTTTGAAAAATTATTTGTCTGGGGGTTTTTTCAAACACAAACCTTGTTAAAATGACATCTTCTTCTTCCTCACCGAAATATCGAAATGTGAATATGCAAATATTTCACATTTCAAAAGACTTTACTACTGGACCGTGATGTGTCCTACGTCACTGAAATGTCGATTCTCAGCCTGTGTGCACTGGAGGCTTCAGGTTTCCACATCACACTTGTGTAAGCTGCATAGTGGACCAGTATCCAAATACAACAATACAACATTTTATCCCTATCATCTACACCTAATGTGCTTTTGACAAAATTCTTTTCGCTCAACAAAAATGTTTAAAAGTATCACCAAAAAACTCTAAAATGACCCTCAGTGACTCGAACGTCTGTAGGGTCAGAGGTAAAAACTTCAGGGTGCTGGTTATTGAATAACTATTGACACTGACTGTACAAAAAGAAACCCTGTCCCAGCTGACAGGACGTATGGGAATATAAAACAAATGAGCGTGTCAGCCAAAGCAAAAATGGAAAACACTATGAGACCACATGCCGTAATTGTTTATGGACATTTGCTTTAAGCCAAGTGATGTTACACTTGACTTAATCAATATTTGCCTTGGGAAGCCATTCATAACCAAGTCACGGTTGATGAATAAGTCACCAATAGTAGAGTGCATCTCTAGTGTAAAGGAAAAGGTCATGATCCGTGATGGGGGCGGTGTAGGTGAGGTGCCTTCATGGACACACTAGCTCATTTCTGGACTTCAAGATGATGCATGTGATCCAGACAATGGGCTTATTTACACCACAGACACTAGAGGCCGCTCCCGTCGTGAAAACTATTAAGACAAAAGGTTTATATGCAACAATTTCTGAAATCATAAGCTGGAGTTAGAGCCTGACTACAACACAACCTCACACACACACACACACACCTTTTCCACACATCATTTCTCTGCTCCGGTTCCTGTAACTACTGCTTGTTGTCCGCTGAGCAGCACAGGCACACAGAGAGAAACTGCAGAGGTGAGCCTTTGGCCTGGAGTGCCCCTCATTTAAGACGATCGACAAAATCAATAAAGTGAAGTATGTTTCCTCGCTCTTTTGGCTCTGTTCCCGCTCCTGAAGCATTCCCTCAAGTAAACCTACTCCAGCTGAGTTCTGTTACTGCAGCTCTTCCCCCCACGTGTACGCACCCTCACCGACTCTGTCCCCCCCCCCCCCCCCACAACCCCTCAGCAAATGAAAACTCCACCAACACAAACTATGTGGCATCCTCTTAATGGTCAATGCTGCGGAGTAAAAACAAGCCGAGCCTCGACACAAATGCCAGAGAACGATCTCAAAAGCTTCCGTTTTAGACTGAAACACTGCGCTATTACACATCAACTTGTACAATGGAAGTTGTTGTGAATTATACATCTACAAGTCAGACAGTAGCTAATTACAAGAGCAGAGAAAGTGTAATTGAAATGAAAATTAAGACATGTAGGCTACTATTTTGATTGGATATTGACTGACCAGTAAAGAGTATGCAATATAAAGCAACTTTACTATTATAGTTAAGTTAATATAATATATTTTCTGTGTTCACGAGGTCCACCGTCTTAGTTTAGCATGTTAGCATGCTAATATTTGCTAATTAGCACTACACACAAAGTACAGCGGAGGCTGATGGGAATGTCAGTAGTTTTTGAGCACATTAAGATTTTGACCTGATAGATGAAAAGTCATCGGATCACAAAAGTTATTATATTTCATCCTGCAGGGACCTTGTCCTGTCTGTTCAAAAGGTCATGGCGATCCATCGGATAGACTTCTTGACATTTCACAAAAAAAAAAAAAAATGTCAGCCTTGGTTGAGGAAAAGTCAGGAAATCAGCAAAGTCATTGTGGATTTATCCTCTGGGAACCATGAAGGCTTGTACAAAATACAATATGTGCCAGTCCATACAGTACATGTTGTATTTTACTGGATGACTGAAACTGTAACCTGCTACTGGCGCTAGACTAAGGATGACTAGGATTCATCCTAGGGACTACGAATGTCTGTAAAAAAAAGATTCCATGACAGTCCCTCGAACAGATGATGAGATAGAATATAAAAAGTGTCATTCATCCCAACTCAGTATCAGGGATCAGTAAGTAAAGTGAAGTAATCTGGACCCAGGTTCTGGACTAATACCTCAGGGAGTTTCAATTCAATCATTCCCCATCGCTCACTCTATTTCCTGTGCACCTTCTCTCTGCTATAAACTAAAACACCATGAACTGAAAAGCAGAAACACCACAAAGATAATTTTCAAAAACAGTACAAAGATCTCCTCACGCGCCCTAACGAAAGCTTAGTGCTAAACCATCAGCAGTTTCAGTAAATATCACATAAGAGAAAAAGGTGCTGCTTTTCCTTTTGCTTTTTTGTTTTATTCCCAGTTTGCCCAATTAGCTAGCACCTTGCTGTGTGTGCACTCTCCCCATTGGTTACTGTACAAAGGGGTGGGGGATTGAATAAATCTTGACATTTGAAGTCTTTGATTGACACAGAGACATCCCTGGGCTGTGTACACATCAACATAACAATAAATCATCTGTAAAATATACACGGTACTAAGAACTGCAGCTTAGCATAAAGACAGGAAACAGAGAGAAACAGCTAGCCTTGCCCTGTCCAAACGTTACAAAATATGTCTACCAAGAGCGCTAAATCTCACCAATTAACACATTATAGCTAATTTGTTTAATTTGTACTGAAATAAAACTGTAAAAAAGAGACAGAACTAGATGTTCTCCCTGTTTCCAGTCATAGGCACTCTAACTGAATAACAGCGTCACTGTGTGCACTGTTTCTTGACTAAACTGATTTGTATGGAAATTATGGTTTTTATTCACCAAATTAATTCCTGTGGTTTTGGCCACAGCAACATCTGGCTGTATCTGCTCTTTCTGCGTTAAGAAAAACAACTTCAAAATCCCTTTCTTCTGTGTTCTAATAAGAACTCGTTGAGGTGTGAGAGATGAGGGGGGTAACAAAGCTTGAGTCTGCAAGGTCAAATCTTTGGGTTCATAGACCCCGAGGAGGTAAATTGATTGTTGAGTGTTAGGGGAGGGGCAGGAGGTAAGCATTTAACTGCTGACAGACAAACTCTGGCCCTGCAGGGGAGAGCAGCAAGCACATTGCTTGACATCATTTCCACAGGCCTCTGTTCCACAATCCTCTTCTGTTCAATGGGGCAAGACCCTGTGCTTTTGTTACAATTAACCCATTAGGAGAAGCCTTTCATTTGCAGGTGATTCCATACTCCCTTGCGTGCCTCAATAACACTATTTTGATCTGAGGGACTATGGCCTACAGACATTTGCCGGATAAATTCTGTTGAAAAGTGGAAGATGTTTCATCAAAAGCGATAGGTCAGCACTAGCATGGTTCTATCAAAACTTAACCACATTTTGTTGAAATAAACAATATTAACCACACTTTATATCCCCTGGTGTTTGGAATAAATGTGTTGTTTCTGCAGTGTATACGTAGTATATGGCCTACAATAAAAATAAATGACTCTTACCCTCGGTGAAAAACATAAAAGTATTTAAAAATTGACCCCAAGGGTCTGCTTTGTCCGTGGCTGGAGGCATTATTACACCCTGGTTGTCACAAAGTACCCCCTCAGGTCATTACTCCCGGGTAGCCACGGACCCTTTGGCAGACAGAAGCTGAGCTCCATTATCTGGGATGCAGAGAGGGGCTGAACGTAGCAAAGAGGAGAGGGGAACGCACTGGCTGTGGATCTGAGGAAATGGAGATGTAGCGGCAGACACTACCGTTCTGATGTGATGCTTTCTGGGGCTTTGCCCAGGCCTGGAAGCCGCCCATTTGGGACAGGTTCTAGTGGTTGCTGGCATGTGCTGGCAGAGAAATACTTAACCCAATCAGGAACATAATTGCATATTTTTTCATCTGCTTTTCATTTGATGCATATATTCTCTTTAGTCAAACTGTTCCATGCTCGCCAGTTCCGGCCCATTGGAGTGCAGAAGAGAGTGATGTGCTGCTTTTTGGTTATTAAATCAAAGCAAAAGCCCACTGTAAAATACATCAGCGATACCATTCTGAGGCCCAACAAAGGAATATGTGTCAAGGCACAGAGCCATCGCAATGCTCCCTGCATAATGTATACTAAAACAATACATTAAACCACAAACAGGGTATGTATCTACAGCACACAGAGTGCCGTCCATAGGTATATGGACAGTGGCACGGCGTTGTGATCGAGGTTGTACTGCAGAACATTGCATCAGATAAGAAACAACAACTACAGAGTGTTGACTTGAGTGTGTTTGAAGGTAGTAGCGTAGGAGCCCTTTTTAGACACAGCTTCCCGATTTTAGAACAATGCGGCAGGACAGCGATGTTCATCATATAGACAAGGCAACAAAGGAGTTCATTTTCTTGGCTGGCCATGTCACTCACCTGACCTCAGCCAAAATGATCATTTGTTTCACTGCTGCAGTGGCTACAGCGCAGGCCTGGCAGAGCATCACCAGGGAAGATACCGAGTGTCAGGTTTGTGTTCACCTAGAACACAATATGCAATAACGCTCTGTTCTTTTAAAATTGGGGTACTGCGTTCAAACAAGAGTCACAGAGAATCTACAGCTGTGCTAAGCTATGTGTGGTACGTACATGATATTGTACTGAGCTACATGCTAATGTCAGCATGCTAACATTCTTACAATGACATGGTTCGCATGCTGATGTGCAGCTGAAGTCAGCATCTTAGTTTAGCTTGTCAGCATGCTAACATTTGTTCATATTTGCACATCCCGCTGCTAATGCTTGCACACCTTGCCCAAGTGTATAGCTCTAATATTCATTTCTGTACAGGTTGTTTTTTTTGTTTAAAATTTTTATCTTCATTTTATCATATTTTACTTAATTTTATATTAATATTTTATTGATCTACTGGCAATACGTACTGGCAATAAATCTGATTCTGATTCTGATTCTGATTCTGATTAGCAATGAACACAAAATATAGCTGAGGTTGATGGGATTTGGTCATAAAGTGTTTGGACCTGATGATGGCTCTAGAAGAAAATAATTTAAAATAATTTATATGGATTCATCCTCTAGGAACCAGCATCTGCACCAAATTTCATGCTAATCCCTTTGATAGATGTCAAGATATTTCACTCAAAACCCGAAAATGTCAGTCTTGTGGCGGCAGCAGAGGAAAAGTCAGGCGATCACAACAGTCTTTAGGATTCATCCTCTGGGAACCACGACTGTCTGTATAAACGTTCCCTTTCACAGCAATCCATCCAACTCAGGTGAATGCTTCCTCTAAGCTGGTGTTGCCTATCAGCAACTCCACTGAGTCAGGACACATTTGCAGGTCTGCACCTACAGTATGTGCAGAATGCAGTTTGTGATTTGGGTGTTTATAGATAGAACCAATAGATGGGATATTGTATAGGATCATCATTGCTTTCACTTCAAATGTAATAAAACATGATTTCATAATGTAAATATGCTTGATATAACAGATTTCATATCATAGTCAGCAATTATGATATGCAACTTTAAGCTTAGTTGTGCTCCAGGGGCTCTACGGGCTATTACAAGCTAAGCAGAGTTAAACTGAAGAGCGAATGGGTGATAATGGGTGATTGAACATGAAACCAGTTGTTGAAAATATTCTGCTTAGTAACTATGAAATTCTAAGATTTGTATTAATATGATACGATTTAAAGCCAACAACGTGGGTTCCAATTTTGTACAGTGTAAGCTTTTATGGAATTTATGCATATTCCTCTGCGTGAACTAAGAGAAGTCTCATCTGAGGAAATGTAGAACACTGTTGGTTTTTGTGTAATTACTCATTCATTACATATTTGGTTTGAAGACAGGCGAACCGCCGTGCACCGTGTTCCCATTGAATCTCTTCCCGTCTTGCAGGGGCCTCACATGTGCGCGTCAGACCGTCAATCAAACATGACAGCTATTTACACGCACTGGGTGAGATGAAAGGTTCTGGGTCTATCGCTCACCTAAGAGAATAGCAAAGAAGGCCGACAAAGCAGGAAAAAGGCCTGTAAATTTTTATATTCTGGGCTGTCTCGGATGCTTTCCTTTGGCAGGCACACTGACGCGCACGCCAGCTAACAGCAGCTAGGCGGATGTGTGCGAGTGTGTGCAGAGTTACGGCAGAAGCACAGACACACACGGTTACTAATACTTTGATGTTCAAGGTGCTGCATGTGTTGTGCATGCCTGTCCTCTCAAATCATTTCCAGCACGGGGAGTAAAACATGGAAACAAAGGCAAACAACATATTCAAAAGCGTCAAACGACACATCTGGTGGTTCATGTTAGCCGGATTACGCCGACATGGAAGCAGCTTCACTCAGCTAAGATGCAGGGCCGGCTAATTGACACTCTGGATGCTGCAGGCGAGCGAGAGGTTACAGAGGCAGCGAGTATCCATCTCTGTCATGATCGGTCCTCCAGTGAAAGTAACTCTAATTCGACTGTGGGTTAACAGCTAAAGGCTTCAAATGTACTATTGCAAAGAAGGACTCGAACCTGACACACAGAGCAGTGGTGGCCACAGAAAAGTAATGAAAAACAACTCTGATAAGTGAATAATCATTCCAGTCACTCATCAGTCATCAGTAGCAGGGCTATTTTGATTTTAACCAAACTCCATAGAAACCTATGTCACTAATCATGCTGATCAGTCCAGAGAGAACGAATGTATGAAACCAGCTGCTGTTGTGATTGGCGGAAATGAAGATCTGCGCACACGTGACTGTCAGTAGCACAATCTTTGGAGAACTACTGCACGAATTTCAACTCACACTCGACACTCAGTATAATACTCTTCTGAACATCAAGGTTGCGGACCAATTTATACATTTAAACCTGCATTTATTGACTTTTCTGGCAGCGGACCAAGCTGTAAACACATTGACATTATCACCTTAGAAAGTTGATATGGCAATTTCTGTAGCAAACAAGTTGCTAATTTACACCCCGAGCCAACACTGAGTCGCATTAGCATTCACTCTACTGCTAGTCCCTATCCATGTCTGTCTGTCGCTTGGTGCTGGGCAGGCCGAGGTGTACAGCAGGTTTATCCGAGCTTTTTCACTCAAAGCAGCTGCCTGCTGTGGCTGGAAAACGAGAGTGACCAAAACAATGAGCTGAAAGACGCTAAACGGCTCCTTAGAGCTCGCAGGAGCCGCAAAGTCAGGGAAGAATTACCAGTGAGTTTGTAACTATACAAGCAAACTGCTTTCACAGTACACGTAGTCATTTTGTCTATTGTTAACATATAAACACTGCTTAAGATATTAGGAAAAAACATTAAGTAGCCACAAATTTTGGGAAATGTATGAGCAGAGATGTAAAGTATATGTGATTTGAAACATACATTTTTTTTTAAAAATACCAGCGTAGTCCTTCAATAATATAATGTCACTTGTTGTCGCCAGTCCTGCATCGCTATGTCCATAACTTTGACATTTTCGTCACAATTTCACAAAGATATATAAATGACATTACTGTTTAATCTCTAGTACTGCTACAATATAGCTTCCGGTTGCGCAGCTTTCCACCTGGTGAGCGGGGAAGGAGTCCTGCCATCTTTAAATGCTTTAAATGCACAATGTTGTTTTTAATTTACTCTAATAGACGTTGTTAAAGGAGGCTTTCTCTGTCGGAATAGGTCATGTTTGTTGTTATTTTGTTATTTCATTGTGGTATTTAAAAGGATTCACTACCATTTGGTGAGTTTGTATTTTCAGAATTCTTCCTGTAACTACGTGCGTGAGGGAAATTGTGACTGACATGTTCTCAGGCAAATAAAGGGCCCTGGCTACGGATTTTACAATACGGCTTGAACACAAGACATACTAGTTGAATCTGTGTATTAAATGGTAATTTACTGAACCTGCATATCTACCACAGGTACAGATATTCCTTCTTTTTAAATGCTGTTGGTTTAAATACAGTTGCATATAATTGTAAGAACCTAACCAGTGGCTCCATCAGTACACGTACAGGAGATAGAGCTGATCAGTGACTGCCTGTCTGACAAAGGACAGCTGTGACTTTCAGCTCCGGTAATAACTGCTCAGCTCTGCGTAAAACAGCACAAAGGAATCCGTCTCGCACCGTGTGCCAACACAGGCTTCAGAAATGATAATGAAATGACTCTGAAAGGTGCGGAGGAAAACAACTCTGTCTGTTTTATAAATCACTCCAGACAATGATAATAGATGCTGAAATAAATTTGACAATTATTGGCTGAGGGGAAACTTTTCAAATAAACAGGTTTATGGTAAGTCATATCGCTTGGCAGTTGATCATCATGATCACTCCAGGATTGTCCCAGAAGGTGGCATATTTATTGGCATGCAACAGATGGGGAAGCATGCGTTTTCCTTGCTAAGGCTTGTGAAATTGGTCTTTTGGTAGCAGTATAAATATGATGAACTGTAGCCTATAACAGGCACACAAGGACAAAATGTCCAAATGAGCAGCAAAAGTCGCGCTGTAGCTGCTTTACAACAGTGCCATCAATGATTGAGCTACACCCCACTGAGCCACTACAGGAAACAAAGTATAGAGCATATAATTTAGTTGGAAAACAATGCATGAGACCGTCAGCTTGTGCATCCATTGCAGCACAAGCATTCCCTGGTGCAGATAGATCATTAAACTACCAGGCGCTTTGCAATATGGTGTAGTCAATGTCACTGAAAAGATGGGACAATAAAGTGAGGTAGGGGGTTGCAACAGCAGGGACGGCGCATGGAGATGTATTAATGTCACATAGGCTTTAGCCTGCCTCCTTAAGCCCTGCAAAGAGTCACCCAAGCCAATTTCCATTATCATATTGATTGAAATAGTTCATCATAGTGTAATTTTAGGTTTATCGCCACCCGGTTGAGAATAAGACCAAAGCATTATCCAACAAAAGCTGTTGTTCCAGGGGACGTTTCGCTGTTCCAGTTCATTGATGGAGTTGATTAAGTTTAAATGAAGCAGACACTGGATAAAAGTGAGGGTATTGACCAGCGAGCGGTGTGCCGCGCTTGAAAAAGCCTGATACACGCGGAAAAGCAAGATTTGCTAAATGCTCTAATCTTCAATCAAATCTAACATCAATACAGACAAAGTTTGGTAATGAGAGATTCAATGAAGCATGCAGTGGAGAGAATTAATCCCCCTCGCCTAAACTGAGTTCAACTTTGAAGCTTGCTCCTCAGGATAGACAGTTATCTAAATGCTAAATAAGAAACGTATTGTATTTTTCACAGCATACTAATCATTTGTTCATTTTGTCTCCATTATTTGTTCTCTCACACATCCCGCTTGTTGATCTGGTGATTAGATCAACCTTGGATAGTGGAGGAGAATGGAATAATGAGGCTGCCGGGGAGATTTGACGCACAGCAGCACGGCAACATCGGGCCTGTGGGGACGCCGCCACGATGTACTGTTACAGTTCAGAGTGGGAAATTGGGCAAAAGGGGGGGAATAAAAGGAAAGAATGGAATTTAAAGTAGTAGTATAAAGATTACTTCACACTGGTCCACAGGTTAGGAGGAAATCACTTCGATTGTTCGAGGAGCTTCAATTAGTGGCTTATTGGGGTGCAAGAAAACAAACAATTAATTTAGAGAAGCTCACACTCTTATTTCAGAAAGTCAACAGTTATTCTCTAATGTGTTATAGCTCATTCTCACAGACGAGGACAGCCCTTTTGGCCTGTGACCACTTAAAGATCGTCTCCAGACACGTTTCAAGACACACGGGAAAAAAAATGCTTAGAACAATAATTTGTGTCAAATATTATTTTCCCACAAAGAAAAAGGTTCAATTAATGTGTTCTTTGAAATAGCTTTTCTGTCTACCTAATTGAAAAATAAAAATAAAATATCTGAATGTTAAACATTAATATTTTTCATTTCAAAAGCTTCCTCCTTCACCGTAAAGTCCATCCGGGTGCTGGAAGGGCATCAAGTTTCCACATCACCCTTGTTTATGCTGCACTATGATTGGCTCAAACTGGTTCAAACTAAACCTACTCGCAGGTCCCCGTGTTAAACTCAGATTTAAGGTGAACACAGCGAAACATCCCCTATGAATGTGAAAACAGCCTTGTAGTGTCAAACCCTGCACAAGTGAGTCGACAGTAAGCCAAACACATTTTGGCATGGGGGGGGGGGGGGTGCTTTGTAATGAGGTGATGTCTTTTTGTGATCCCATTGTCGCCAGGTTCATATGTCTCTGACCTGCGAGCAGATCAAGTGAAGGTGGATTTTGGCTTCTACGATTGATTAGGCCTGAAAACTATCCAGTATTTAAAAATAATAATAGTAATAATGTAAGTGTGTTTAGCAGAAATGTGTGTTTTCTAATTTTCCTATCCCTAATCTGCTCATGACCCTTCAGACCTGTTGGGGCGTCTGGACCCCCAGGTTGGGAACCTCAGGTCAGAAGGCTGTTTCTTCCTGCCTCTAACTTTGCAAACTATTCATCAGCCTGCGTTTGGAGTCAACTGGAAAAACAGCCGCAATAAAGGGGCTGTGACTGGGTTCAACTTTACGCCTTTTTAATTTGTATGTGTGTAACCTTCAAAACGCCTGGATTTCCACGACATCTTCATCAGATTATTACAGCCCGTATACTAATGAGGACAATATTTACGTTCTAAGAAAAGCCTGAAAAATAGATAGCCTGCTTATGAATTAATACATTTATTTATTTATTCATTTATGCAATTGATGCTGTCTGCAATTTAGTTAACATGGCGCACCGTGACACCTGGAGAAGCTTAATTGCGTCAGTGTTTTCCAATATACAGCCACCCGCACAGGCAAATGTGACTTTTGACCAGATGTTGATACATTATTTATTATACTGTACATGTATTCACTGTGCTTTGTTTTAAATATAAAATGTAGTCTGTTTGTTTGTGGCATCTGATGTCTTGCACACCTAGAAATGTTCTAAAATCCATTAAATACCAGCCTATGATTGCACACACAATCCAATGAGGTAATCAGTTAATTATGTATATAGTCTGCCTCTTACATGTCATCTTCATCCGTGTGTTTGGGTGTTGCTGTGCAGGCCCGGCATCCTGGAAGGTGACTGAGTGAGTGGAAGCTGTGAGTGCTGACATGTAGCCTGGCACCACATAACAGGTGACAACTTCCTGCACTTGAAGTAAACGTTACACATAAGGTCTGACTTTTCTTCTTCTTCTCCTTCTTCTTCTTCTCCAGAAAGGCTTCCTGCTGGCTACGCCCAAAACCACTGTGCGTCACTCTAGATGAAGACTTACTTTTTATTTTTTGGGGGGGAGGAGAGGGGGGGGGGGTATTGATGGGGTTTAAT
>JAVQJF010042546.1:0-16589 GCA_036023855.1 Gadopsis marmoratus
TCCCACCAAAATTGAAGACGATCTGTTTTAAGATTTTTTACAATTATTTTATTATATTTATTGTAAAGGACAGGGAGGGCTGAGCCCTGCTAGCCCATTGATACCAGCCGTCCCTGCAGGTCAGTATAATGTTCAGTTTCTTAAAATGATTAAATGATACATTAAATATGATAAATAATTATGATTTTAGAAACGCCTGAACACACAGTGTGTAGTGTTGAATGAAAATGAGATAGAAGTCAGCTACATTTGTTGTACCAATTGTCTGGTCCCTCTGATTGTACAGAGATTGATAATTAGTGTGCAGCATTACTTTGGAACTCCACATATCACACAGATATTTAAGAAATTGTAGAATAAATAATCATACTGATAAATACATAAAAATAAATGAATCAATATTTTTAAATAGGTTTGTTTTTCAAATGCCCACTTTTTTCCCCGTCATGTGATGTCACTAGTCCCCGCCCCCTCACCTGTCATCCAATCACAGGCCCTCTGCCTCTCTTAGCCGGCCTCAACAACTACTACCAAGTTTTGACCACTTAGCTCCTGTTAGCTAGACTCTAGCTAACTCTAGCTCTAGCTCTAGCTGCTAGAGCACCAACGTTCCGAGTCAGTCAACCAACTAACTACTAGTAGCAAGGCTACATAATGCTACCTACCTAGCCAGCTAAGTAGCTTTCTCATTAATTCCTCAACCCAACAAGAGCTAGCCAGCTAGCAGCACAGAGCTAGCTGGCATTTCCCATGAGCCTTGAAACCCCTCTTCCTGCTTTCTGAATGAGAGTGGCCCACAGGTTGGTCAGTGTGTAACGGGAGGTGATAAGTAGCCATGCAGCTACTGTTGTTGTGTAGTATGCTAAAAGGGAAGGGTCGTAAATATCTGGAGGCAGACTGACTTGCCCCCTGTGAGAACTAACACCCTGGGCATCTGAGGTCACAACCTTCCAATTCAAAACCAAATGGCCTGGATATGTGAGGTACTAATCATAAGATGGCTTATTATTATTACAATTTGAGTGCTGAGCAATGGTCTGAGTGTTTTGTTGCAGGATGTTTTGAGGCACAGCACTGGGTATTTTTCACCACTTTATTTGTGAATTTAAAATGAGCGCCGTAACCAGCCAGGCCTTTAGGTTGCTTTCCTGTGGGAGTAATTTTAGACTTGACTTTTTGTCCTGTCTTCCTATCGTAACCCTTAACATGCTTTTGATATCTTCCTCTTGTACAGCAATAATGCCAGCTCTCCTGTCTGGGCCCACTGCTGAGTATCTGCTTTCACTTTTCCTTTGAGTGCTTTTCTCCATGTCTAGGCTTTTTGATATTATTCATGACTTGAAATGCTCTCACTGTTGTCACCTTAACGCACCGTGCACCTGTTTTCTTACAGCTGGATTAGTGAAGCACCATCTCTCTTGTGTACTGCATGCAGGTCGCGTGTATTAGAGGTACTTCACGTTCTATCTTGAGAATATTTGAAAAAGAAACTCCACAAGACGCTGACTCAGTGCAGCAGAGCCCACCATCTGGGAAAAATCATTTGCCTAAAAACCTTTTAAAGTCTAGACTGGCTAATTATAAGACAATGGGATTATGTTGGATATTTAAATGCTACTTTAGATATCTTGACTATAGATTTATGCATGTAATTTACAATCAAAGATTAATTTGTTTATAATTTTTAAACTTGTAATAGATATATACTGTCTGGATATCCTTTTTTGTTTTTTAAATCCAATCTGGGCTGTTTTCCTGCTGTAGACTCAAAACTCTTCAATATATTCAATATATATTTTGTTTATCAGTTTGTGAAACAAAACCTTTAAGCCCTCAGCACATGTCGGAGCAAACCCTTCATGCTCTGAATGGTTGAGCCTTTATCAAGGGGTGACCATTCAGAACTGGTGTCCAAATCTTTAATCGTCATGAAGCTACGTCCAAATCGCTGCGAAATGAAATTCAAATAGGGCAAAGGGCAGAGAAGAAGAATGGGCGAACAGCTGTTTTTTCGAAAATTCCTAAGTCACAAACCCACACTCAGCAAAAGACAGAGAGGCTGTCAAGGGCAGGGTGAGAGGGAGGGACACTGAAGAAGAAGAAGAAGAAGAGGGGGGAGGAGAACGGGCTCACAGAGAGTGCACTGTTAGGGGACAGAAAAGCAGACTGAGTGTTAACAGCCAGCGTAGGTAGATCATCGACCAAACGCCGCTGCCACAAGTCAGAACGGAGGCACGGAGTGAGAAACAGACAGGGAGATTCACACGTACGAGGAGAGAAGAGGAGTTTAGCGGGAGAGTGTTGAGACTGTTTGGGCAACAGGAGCTCGTGGTAGCCAGGAAGAGGGCAGCCAAGCCTGAGGAGATGCTGTGAGGAAGAGTGCCAAGTGATGGAGCCTGAAGCAGCCAGAAGGCGGGCACAATTAGTCAGGTACCAGCAATATGGCATCTTTATTATGATTTATGTCAGTTAACAGTTAAAAAAACATTGTCACAGAAAGATGTTTGAGTGTATTTCAATATTGCTTTGTTAATCCTGTGTTTCCGTTCATTTGATAAGTTTACGGTAATTTTCCAGTTATACACTGAACAAAAAGACTTGATGTGTTGCTCAAGGTTAGCAGTATTGTAAAGCAGCAATGTGATGCATTATCTGTGGCTGAACAATTACAGGCCCACTGCGGGACTTTTTCCTCAGTGTTGCTAAGCCGTGATATCCCAGCTGTATTTACCCTGCAACTTTTAAGCCTCCTATACCCCAACATTACTATATATGAAATATGCTGCATACATTAATCCAGCATTCTCATTAGTCAATCATCTCAGGCAGTCACATTAGTAGTTGTGGCAGTGCCTTACGTCACTACTTTGCTTATCAAGGTCAAATGTATAGTGATGATTTTGGTGACACTGAAGGACATGAGAATGTAGGAGAATGCAAATATTTTTGTTGATGGTTGAGGGAGGATACTTTCAGGGTTGATGTATTCAACATGCTCTGTGTCCAGCTTCACATGATGCTCCAGAGTCCTTAGGCACCACAAAGCGCACTCTGTGTGGTACACAGACCCACCATTTGTACTCCCCTCCATCCCTCTTTAGCATTTTAAGTCTTCTCCTCCCCGAGCGAGTGACCCCCGCTGATTAAGGAGGAGATTTTCCAAATAGTTCACAACACCCACGTAACCCCCAGCGGCTATACAAGGTTGTTAGTCTCTGCTCTCATCTCTTACAAAGACTTGATTGTTTTTTCTCATAAAGTCCGTGTCTCACTTGTAGGGGATTGTGGTTGATACTGACATGGATTGAGGCAGCTAAACCATGTTGAAGCTCTGGGTCACCCACGAGTGCTTGTGGAGGCTCCGTGTGAGATGTTTCTCATGAATTTGTATCTTCAAGTTCATCTGTATTGCTGTTTCCCGAAGGTCAACAATAACTGTACAGTTGTGACACGCTGCAAAACGAAGCTTTGCTAAGGCAGCTACAGCAGGTGTAACTGAAAGTAGATGAGAATCCTTTTGAAAATCTAAATAACTGACTTTTCAGTCAAGTGAGTATGTAAATTAAGTTATTACATTACTAAACAAGGTATACATGCATACATATATACATAAAGTAGTTTAGCATAAATATATAGGGGGAAAATACATATTTGTACAGTATATAGTATTGTGGTAATACGTAAGAAGAAACGTAAACATTTAAAAATAATATAGACATACAGTACAGACGTACAATAGTAAAAAGCATACAGTAGAAATGTTTGTCTTAAATTAAGTAGTAGTTTATATAGTTGCACAGTATTAATAGTATATAATAAATGTAATTACACATACGCATACATAAATACAGAAAGTTGTTTAGCATAAAGTAGCAATTAAAGCAATTAGTGAATGCTGTAATATATAAAGAAACTAGAATTTTATATAGTGCTGTAAATAGTAATTTAAGACATAAAAATAAGGAATTTAAGAAGATACATAAGACATAAGATACACATCAAATTTCTTATGCACATATTTAATTTTTAGGACCTGGCAAAGCAATAAAAAACTCAAAATCAAATATAAACTGGACATCTAGAACATTTTGGCATAGCATGTGATTGGGATAAACTGCAAGTTAAATGACACAAATGTGAGTTATAATTGAATAACAGAGTAAATGAATTGTTATGCAATAATAAAGTGTATTATATTAAAATCAAATGGGTACTGGGTTGTACAGTAAGATCAGGTGCAGGAAACATGCTACCATGTGACCTGAGGTACAGAACCAAATATGCTGATAAAACCTTGTGGCCTTGTGCCTGAAGAGACGAGCCTGACTCCACAGAAAAACACAGTGAACCCCACCCCTCCCTACACATTTGTCTTCAACATGCCACTTTACTTCCTGCTCCACACTCTTATTTTGGTTTTCTGTCCATGGCAGTCCTCGCTATAGTTCTGCAGTTTGGGACACATTCCAAATCTCTCACAGTCTCTCATACCAGCCCGTCCCTGCTGCCAGATTGGTTTTCACACTGTCCCGGGCCCCTCCCTGCTACCACGGCGACGCAGCTGTCACCTGTCAGTTTCATGGTGGGGATGCATGCCGGCCTGTTATGGCTCAGAATAGATTTGTGGGAGAGTTTTTCGGGAAGTGGGAGAGCACAACACCAAGGCTCCGAGAAAGGATGAACAGTTGACTGGTGAAAAAAAATCTCAACTATATGGGAATGTGGCATATGTGTGCTCGGAGGTTGCAGGGTTGCTGTTCACGGGACTGACTGACTGCTTCAACAGAGAAAGACTCTGGTTCAGATTTTATTGGTAAGGCCTCGCTCGGAGCAACCAGTTGCAACCGGTTCATTCAGATGTGCAAGCAGAGTTTCAGTATAGGGAAATGTTTGCTCAGAGGCTGCGGTAAACTTTAACTGTGCAGGTGTGGATCTTTTATTATGTGATTTCTTCACTTGATTGAGCTTTCATTAATAAATCCATCGCTATTTAGATATTTTCTGAATTTTGTGTGCGTATACCACTTATTAATTATGACCTTGAATGAAGCAAAACTTTCTTATCCATAAACACACCTGTATAAAAGGTATTCCCAGGTTAAAGTTAGGGCAAGGCTTTACCTACACTATAAATACACTGATAATAAACGCTATAAAAATCTGTGATCCAGATAGAACATTTCCAATGTTACATTTGCATCCAGTGCTGACATTTCAAAGGTTTGTGACTGTGATCCTCTCATCTTCCTTTCTATGAGTGTCCTTGCTGTTTTCAACTGTAGTGTAAATATATGAATATTTCTGTCTCCACTGCAGAATGGATGACCAGGACAGAGTAAGCCAAGCATCCAGTGTGGCCACCATATCCTACTTTCCTGTCATAAAAGTTTGTTTTTAGTTTGCATTTTCTAGCTTGCCATTATGTGCACACGTGGACGACTTACTGGGACACTGTCCATGCATACAAATGTATTAGTCCCTCTTTTTTGAAACAGGAAAGTGACGGAAGGGTTCAGACATTTGGGAAAAGATGTCAGTCTGCTAAGAGAGACCCCAACTGTTCTGTGGTCATCAGAGGATGGCTCAACAAAAAAGTAATTTTCCAAATATGGCCTATAATATGGCTTATTTTACTTACTTATTCTAACTTTATAACATCATCGTTGCATGTAGAAGAGTGTGTGACTGAGTAAAAAAAAAGAGCTAATTAATCTTCCTCCTGCAGGACAGCTCTGGTTTGAAGCTATGGAAGAGAAGGTGGTTTGTCCTCTCCAACTACTGTCTTTTTTACTATAAAGGTACAAAGCTTGTAGCACAGCACTTTGTCTGGATGAAACCCTCTCATGTGCTCTGATTGAACAACAATGCATCTCTTCTTTTGTTCACTTCTTTTCTGTCCCCGCGCCAGACAGTAGAGAAGAATCTGTGCTGGGCAGCATCCCACTCCCGAGCTACAAAATCCTGTTCTGCACACCACGAGAATGCAAGAACAGAAAGTTCACCTTCAAGGTATCATTAATTGGTTACTCATTCAATTTATGTTTTAAATCCAAGCTCTTGTCAAATCATCTATATGTACATTGGAAGATGTAAGAGACTTAACGAGTAAAATAAAATGTGATTTTGAGTGTTTTATGCAGGAATATTCTAAGTATTCTATCTCCACTGAACACAGCAAAGGCCATTGAATAATAATAATGTAAATCTAGGTGGTGCACCAGGGAATGCGCTCTTATTTCTTCAGTGCAGACACTCAGGAGGATATGTTGGGTTGGGTTCGAGCCCTTAGTCAGTCTGCTACAATGGAGCCAGACAGCTCCCTGAACAGGTACAGTACTGTTCACTACAGACATGAGCTGTTATACACTGATTATACACTGAACATGATTGCACTGGGTAAGCCTTTTTTTCTCTGATCCCTTCAGGCGTTGCTCAAGTTATCAGGATTTCACACAGATAGGTGGCAGCAGTGAATCGGTGGACTTCCCTAAACCCCCCTCTGATGGAGAGGGTCCCTCCCAAAAACAGAGGCACGTCAGCAGGACCCTGAGTGAACCGAGTCAGCTCACCGGTGGGAGAATGGGGACATCGCACTCAGATCACAGGGGGAGGCGGAGCATGCGTCAGAGAAACAGCAGGTTGTCAAGTCATCTCTGTGTTTGAAAGGCACATATTTAAACACCGGTGGTTTACTTAAGGGGAAAACTCATCTGAGAAAAGGCCCCAGCTTTGGCATTCCGTTTTGTTTTCTCTTCACACAGAACACCCAGCCCTGCTGATTTTAGCAGAAGAAGAGTTTGTGATCCAAACCAAGAGGAAGATTCTCTTCCTGGCCAAAACACACCACCCACACACCCAGAAATGATGGGAACAGGGTCTTTGACCTCGAGAGGCCAGCTGGGGTCACGACCCCATACACCTGTGGGAAGGGTTGACATTCGACCGCACGATGACTCAACCATGGTGCCACAGACCCTGTACTATGCACCTGCCTCACCTAAGCTGGAGTTCAAATCCACGCCAAGCACTCCAGGCACAGAAAGGTGGCAAAACCTAAGCAAGGTCAGGACTTGATTTGATGCAAATATCTTGTTAATATTTTGATATTGTATCATTAGTAGTTTTTACGTGAATCAGTCAATTATAACGTGTGTCCTGTTCATAGAAAAGATGAAGTGCTGGAAAATGAAAGGTACAATAGCTCTAAACAATACACTTCAGTCACAAAGCATTTACTTTTATTATGTTTGCTTGTTTAAATGTATGATGATGTCATCAGGGTTATTTTTCTCAAATTGGGCTCGAGGCTTAATTTTCTTTAGCTGATGGTCACTGTTACAAACAGGTGTGGTGTTGGAAAGAAGGGGCATTTAGGAGGCAGGGATGGTCTAATGAAAGATGCTATTAAGATGCATTATGGGAAATGTTGGATCCACCATGTCATGTCACTCGCACCTTTGCTTTTTCACTGTTTGCAGCCTACACCTACATATGGCTCTGTCCATCATATCTCGAGTGGGAGAAGACCTTTAGGAAAGGTGATTACAGTATGAACCACACATTTACAGAAAAACATCCAGACTAGTGTGCAGTACATTACACTTACTGAGTAAAGTAATAACATCTGATTGTTATTGAGGAACACCTACAAACCATTGAATTTACTAATAAGATGTTTTACATGATGCCACATGTTGTCTGTTCTTTCAGAGCTACTCTACAGGGGCACATTCAGACTTACTGCCCCCTTTGCCCCCCTCATCAAGAGCCACACATGCTCCCCACCCCCCACACCACCACCACCACCATCATCACCATCACCGCAGCAATTTATCTGTTTGTGTGCTACCGCCAGCTATGGTACTGCCCGCCCTGCTGCGCTCTGTGTTCTTATGGTGTCTTGTGTGGTACAACTTTAAAGCTCTGCTGAGTTCGTTGTACACGTATGTCTCCTCAACAGTGTAATTTGTGTTGTCGTGTCTCTAACCATGCAGACATTTAAAAAGAGTATTTTATATCAGTATGAGCAGCAGACCTTGTGATATTGTCATCATTGTTGCTGTTATGTGTATGTCACTGACTTGCTTCATGTCCATGTCACTGTACAATATTGTCTGCTTACTGTGTCCGTTTTTATTTGTGACTAATAAATCCTATATTCTTATTGTGGTTACGTCTGCGTGTTTTGTCGAATTGTGATGAGCTCTGCTATGATTTTGCTACATGAAATGAGTGTTACATGAATTAGCTGTTTTTACCAAATTTCAAATGTATCTTATGAAAATGCATTCTGGTACATTTTCTCTCAAATTCATGACCAAACTCATAACACATGGCTGTGGCCTCTGTTTTGTCTCAGCCAGAGCGCTGAAGCTTGTGCTGTGCTCTTTAGAAAGACAACAGCTCAGTATTAATCTTCAAGCATTAACATTGAGGCATTCAAGCATTAACCTACACCATATACCCTCAATATGTATTAAAGAATTTCATAAACAAAAAGATCTCACAAAAATCACATTGATAAAAAAAATCTGGAGGAAGAAGCAATATTAACTGTTTTTTAAAAGGTCTGTTTAACAAAATGGCAACCTTGATGCATTTCAGAGCCCAAAACCTGACCTGAGGGAAACCCCACCAATCAGGCCTCTTGAAAGTGATGCAGATGTGAGTATGTTGCCATATGGTGTAGATATTTATCATCTTGTTAGATGTTTCTCTCTGAGTTGATGTAAATTCTTCCCTCTTCAGGCTGTGTTGACGAGGTTGTGTGGGTGTGACAAGCTGCTACAGTCTCTGTCGGTAGAACTGGCCCAGCTACAAATGGATAAGGTCTGTATTTACCCCATAAGACAACAATTAAATACATTTTAATGGTTGAAAAGCATACTGATATGCCTCTTTTGTAGTACTGTATTCTGTCTATTTAGGCAAATAGCAAACAGTATATTGTGACAGTTTTAAAAATAAAAACAATGCACTTTTTTTCCTGCAGGAGAGCGTTCACTGTGCATTAGAGGTGTCCCGACTGCAGCTGGAGGAGTGGAAAAGCCAGGGGCCCAGGGCTCAGGAAGAAGTACTGACCCAGAAGGCTTTGCTCCAAGAAGAGCTGGTCACAATCCGGGCCAGAATGTGTGATGTGTCATTGGTGTGTAATGAGCTAGGGGGCAGTGAACTAGAATGAGTCAAACAATGACGCTACATGAGTAGTCATTATTCATTAAACAGCAGAAACTTGGGGTGTATATAAACTGTACATTCTGCTGTTGGTCTACTTGTTTTTAGACTCTTTAGTTTTTTGCTATTGTTCACAAATCTCATAATCTTTTTATTCAGGAAATGGAGAGGGTGTGGAGTCAGTATGAGAGAATGGAGAGTGAATTGTCTGTTATCCGCTCCCACCTTCAGCACATCTGTCATTTTGGAGTGCCACAGGTATTTAGCAACTACACACTGGATACTTTTTCACTAATATATTAAGCCTGGTTAATATAGGCATACTGCATCGACCTCACCCAAATGTCTTTATACAAATTAAGGCTGATGCCTGAAGATATGTCATGAGTCCTCTGTTTCTTTTTATCAGGAGCAGTCTCAGGCCCAGAGAGAGCTGTGGATGATGGAGGATATCCTGACTGGACTAAAGGTCAACAGGGACCACTTCCGCTTCCTGTTGGGACTTCAGAGGCACCACAGTAAGGATCAGCTCTCCCTCTCTGTAATGCTTAGTGTCTGTGGCTCGTGTAGACGTTTAGAATGGTGCCTGTAGAGTGACACAGTTAACAAAAATAAGGTTTTGTTTCAGTATTTTGGGGTGGTGGTGTCATTAAATAAATTTTTTAAACCAGCAGACATTCTGCAAGGGAACTTACTGCACATTTTTGTTTTTAGTTGATTTTAACACTGGAGTTTAGCACAAAACAATAGCAGCACACGTTGACTTGTTTAATTCATCTTTTTGAACTGACTGCCTTGTATTAAGCTATATTGCTATATATATAAGCTATATTGGATGGGTGAACGGATGCAGGTAAGTAAACTGATCGAGCTACACCAGGCAATATTATATGTAAAAATACAGCCATCCTATCATCTTAATGCTTAAAAGGCTGCACGCAGGAAGTAATGAATCACAACTTATGAGTGAACTACAAAGTCTGAATCTTTTCATCACCTTCGCCTGTGTGAACAGTTACTCCTTGCTTCCATTTGAGGCCGCCAATGTGCAAAGTTGCCTGGTTCATCTTGATTAAGCACATGAAACCTGACAATAAATGAACAGTGTCAACGCTGTGACCTTTGCTGTCTCCCCCTCAGCGTTCCAGACATCAGCTCCACATCCTGGATCCACTGGCTCTCCCACAGAGAGGCTGCAGAGTGGACTGCCAATGGTACGACTCCTGTCCATTGTCCCTTTGTCAGTGGCCCCTGGCATTTGCTTATGAACAAACACGTGATTGTTGTTCACGCAAGGCAAAGGTTAAATCGCTTCTGCTGGCATCTGCTGACTAGATCTTTGAGTCCTGCAGGTGTTTTCTTACAGTGTGGCCATAGCGTTTGGTTTTTTCATTGACAAACTTTGAGAATGGCTAGATTCTGGACAGGCCTGCAGTGCTTTATATTCTACAACGATAATTACTAATAATTTCTTTGTGATGTGATGGCTGTGTATGTTCTACTCTCCTCTCTAGAGTTTGTCAGACTACTTAGCTCAGTAAACATTTAGCAGCAGCATTTGCAAGCCAGAACTGATCTTCATCCAGATATTGTTAGTGACTCTAAAAATACAGTTTGACTATTGGCATGACGAGTTGTGTTGTCTGTCATGTCAAGGACTGATATCTCTAAAATATGTTGAGACATGCAGTATCAATCTTTATCAATCTGGTATGGGTGCAGTAAAATCTTCTATCCCTTGTGACAATTATCCTTGCAGGATGTGGAACAAGAGCCACCAGTCCGCCCACCGTTACCTCAGGAGCTACATGAAGTCCACCAGAGCAGGGAGCAGGGCCATGGCTGGACAGAGTCACCATATGAGGTGTGAAATATTGAAATTATCAGTGACAAATATTGTCATGTTTATTTTTTTGTTGTGTGTTTTTTATTTTCTATTGTCTGCATATGTTTCAGAGAATCTACAGCCACGTTGTTGATCCTGTACCGAGAAGAGGAAACAACCAGCCTGACCTCCTTAATGTGAAGGCGCAGAAAGACACATTCGGTTGGCACAGATAAACTCAATTCAAATAGAGTACAAGGAATTATATTAAAACAATGCTCTGTAGATTAATATTTTCTGACACATAGGCCAAATCATTTTATGTTCAGTTTCCAGTGACTTTGTTTTGTCCACCACCCTCATATGTCTGATTTCTCCTTCTTCCTGTCACTCTCTCCTCCCACCCATCCTCTCTTACTTCCTCTATCCTTCTACTCCTCTTTTCCCATATTCTCATTTCATCATTAGACTCTCAGTCAGGATCAAAGTGGATCCCACCAGATCCAACGAACCAATCAACCAAGGTTTGAGTCTTCATAATTTCCTGTTAGCTGGTGAACTATATCTGGACGTACGCAATGTGATTCAAAATGCTCCAAATATAGAAGCAGTCAAAGCTGATTTTTCCTCATTGCGATCACAGCCAAATTCCAATTCTTTGATTCTCTCATCTTCCTTGCATTTAGGGCATGTTGCAGTGCCTGTTCTAGGCAAGAGGGGGAGGCAGAGGCTGTTGTCTCAGTACAGTAGCTTAGACCCAGCCCCCCCTTCTCACACACATATATGAACACACAGATGCAAGCAGCCATACATAAACTCATGCACACATACACCTCTGCACAAACAGCTGAAATAATCATCTATTTGTTTATTTAGCAGTGTTTTTGATATGCAAATCATAGATTCTGGTTCTTGCTTTGCCTTTTCTACCTGCACATTGCTGAGGTACAGAGTTCATGAATGACTCATATTCTAAACAGCCTGTATTTTTTTCAAGAAGATGAAGATGAGTGAGGAAGAGCAGATTGAGAGGATGAGGAGGAATCAGGAGAGGTTGACTAATAGGAAGAAACCCCCCATGTCCCCCCCGAGTTCCCATACCCAGAGTCAAAGTTCAGAGACAAGAGAGGAGGTCTGCCACTTAATTACATTATCATTACACAGAATAACTACATTATATACACCAATATATACTTACTAATCTATCTTGGTATTTCCTCAGGCCCCGTTTCCTCTAAGGGTGACACGAGTTGTTACTGCTGTGCTGCCGTCCTCTCGCGTGGCCAGACGGGTTTCTGTTGAGGATCCCCCGTCTGAGCTCGACAACCCACTGCCCGAGCAGATCCCACCTGAGATACACCAAAGATTGGCTGAGCAGAGTAAAAAAATGTTGAACAAGCCACCCAGGCGTCTGTTGCTGGAGAGTCCTGATCAAAACCGGTCTTCGGCAGAGATGCAGACAAACAGACAGCAGCATCAGGGAGTACTGAGGTCCTCCAAGAAGGAGTCACGGTCAGAAGCGAGCAGCGCTGAGCCTACAGAGGCCTCAAGGAATGAAGTTCAAGACCAAATGGGTTTAGGAAATGGAAGTGCAAGCTTGGACATCAGGGTAAGAGAGAATAAAATAAGATAAAAATAAATCAAACATTAAAGCATGGTATATTCAGACTCAACTCTTGTGCTTTGTTGACATTGGGTTTACTTCATCATTGTTTGGGATTATGTGTAAAGATGATAATAATATTTGCAAAATCAGCTATTGTTTTCTTCAAATATATGTTTTGCTCTTCTTCTGTCCTCATTAAAAACCAATATGTAGAAAGCATTAAAGTGTTAACATTTCCTCAAGACACAACATTCTTTTTGTTTGCCAATTGTACAGACAAGGAAATATGTGCATGCACAGTCTGTTATCCAACACAGTAATATTACCTACATTATGTTTGGGGTCTGTTAGACTCTTGACAGGTCGAACTCCTTCCTCTAATCAACAAACTATAACAATTTTCATATTACATGAATTCAGATAGATTTATTTGGGACTAGTGCTGCTTAAAATGCATTGTTAACACCAATCCATTTTATTTATAATACATTTATATAACAGGCGGAGGAAAGGCCCTGTGCCCACCTGACCCCTGACATAGACCCTGACCTCTGTCTGACCCTTGAGCAGCGAGAGGCCAAACTTCGGCGTGTGGAACGAATACGGGAGAGAGTCATAAGAAGGTGGGATATTTTTGCCCTTTATATATTTAAATGTATGCATCCATGCGTTACATATATTAAATATATGAAACTGGTTTATCTATCTATCTATCTATCAGCGCAGTCAGAGAGAATGCTACTACACACAAGCAACTGCCAATCAGGAGGGAGGGGCAGGAAGTTCATCAGGTGCCCCCTGACACAGCTAGAAAACAAAAGATGAAATCAGGTACGTATTTCCCAATCTACAAATTAGTGATTTAGGCTACAATTTTATCTTATTTAATTGCAATCACATAATAAGTTACTTTATTGTCTCAGGAAAGCCAGCTCTCACTTGCCATTAGCATTTAAAAATCTGATATAGCAATAGAGCAATAGATCTGCTGCTGACACACTTATGCACTTACTTACAGACTATGACTCTTCCAATGGCTTTGAAAGCTTTGGGGATAACATGCGAAGTCCTGCAGAACTCCAGCTTTCTAGTGGAACATCTCAGGATGAAGATGAAAGAGATGGACATGTGAAAAAATCTAAAAGCCAAGTCAAATTTGGGAACAAAACACAACACAGTGGAAGAACAGGGGTTGCCAAAACTAAAAGCAAACGTCCAGCTTCACCCTATCATATCTCATCTATGACTGTCTACCAGAAAGATGGAGGGAAGGTTTTTACAAGTTGCAAGCATGGAGAGGAGCGAAAACTTTGTGAACCTGCTGCTGACGATGATGAAAGTGATTTCTCATCCTCCGATCTGAGAGCCAAGTGGTTCCTCTCCACCAACCAGTGGCAAGGGTTCATACCTTTGCAGATCCCTGGCTTAGACTCGTGCAGCGAGGAGATATCAGACATCGAGAACCAACCAGCATCGACGGATGACGTGACTGATTCCAATGAAATGTCATCTACAGTCAGTGAAAGCTTAGAGAAAATGAAGGAGAACCATTCACTCTTCTATAAGATTGCATGTGACATTAGTATCTCAGACACAGATATAACAAAGAATGATGGGAACTCAAATGCCCAAACATCATCCAGGCCAGAAGAAGAACTGCTGATCACTGAATCTGTGCCGGATGAAGCCACTGATAACATTGGGAGATCGTCTAAGCAAGAGAGCAAGGATTCAGGTCTACATTTGCAATCAGACGTTAATGAAAATAGTCTCTCAATGAATAATAAACTCCAAGTAGTGTTAAATACCTCAGCTAGTCCAGCAAAGGGGCCTTGTGTTTATGAAGAGATCCCTCAAAAAGAATGTGAAGACATCGCAAGGCAAGAAAGCCAGTTAAAAGTTAGAGAAACTATCCATGGAGCTCCTGTTCAGGACATCGATTCTGATCAGGCCCTTGACGGATATGCAAAGACAAGAGAAGAACACGGTGGGGCGAAAGACTCAGAAGACAGGAAGGTGGACCACGAGAGATTTGAGGAGCCGGAGAAATATATTGGTTTAAGTGAGGAGAACAATGAGACGGTTCAAGAACGAGGCAACAACCACTCCATCAGTCCATCCAGCTTTGAGGGAAGGGATGTGATTCAGAGTGCCTCTTTTGGGAAGGCACGAGTTACAGTATTAAGGACAAGTTTGTAGAGGCAAGAACAGTGACGGCTTAAGGAGCTTAAATGAATGAACTTGGGAAGGACAAGAACACAGTTAAGTGATTTATGGTCAAGGAAAAATGCCTGAGGAGTAGGACAATAAGTGATTGAAGGAATTTGGACCTAATTTTGGATTAGAACTGGTAGAATGGGAACAATATGAGAAATAATCCTAATGTTTGGTAAACTTGAACATTTCCAGTATTCATGAAACAGGACGTCTTAAGAATATTTCCTGAAAACTAAAACTATGTACGCAAATATAGTGTTGTTCTTACATTTGGTGGTAAACACCAAATAGCTTATAGATGCAGACAAACACACGCCCAGTATTATTTAACACTTTCATTCCTCTCAAAATATGCATAACACAGAAATTATACATGATGGCTGCTTGTGGATGACAACATATAACCCTTGTTATTGTCACTGTAACAAAATGTGTTTTGTGTCTCAAATATCCTGATTAATAAACAAGCTGTGTGTCTGATAATACCATGGAGACTCCTGCTCCTGATTTATACGCACAAGAAATCACATTTACGTTTTGCTCTAATTTCTTACATCCCCCCCCAACGATGGTCCCGGGTGCTTGGGTGCTGCTCTCTGACGAGCCCTGATGCAGAATTACATGGAGCTGCTCAAAATGCCTTTGCCACTTTAAATCCTTGCCGCGGCTCAGTCGATGACATCATTGTCTGAGAACACATTACATCACCCCTTCCCAGGCTCTCTCTCTCTTAAAGACAGCAGCACCTTATGTTTACTGAGCTACACACACGCACACACACACACACACACACATACACACACATACACAGAGAGACCTGATTTACAAATGTGATATCAATATCAACATGCATAACAGTCTTTGTGAGATTAAACTGTATGCATGGGCTGGTGAATTCATATTATGTTGATGTAGTTACATTCAGGCTTAGCATCCATATTGATATGTATTGAAAAGCTACAAGTTGGGAATTAGATGTAATAGCATTCACTTGAAACATATTATTGCTGTGATTGACTGTTATTGGCAGGCTTTAACTACCACACATAGGAAAGCCATCCCTGAATACATTTGAAACAAGTGCTTATGTTTTCTTGATATACAGTATTTATATCTCAAACATACTGTGTGCCTGCAGCAGAACTAGGAAAATGTGATCTTCAAAATAGGTGAATGATTGTGATTTTTGGAAACTACTTCCATAAAAGTATTGCACATGAAGTTTGAGGTTTGAGTGATTCATTTGGATTAAAATGGATCCGACTATTGGATATTATAATTAATACAGATGAGTTTTTTTGAAGTCGGGCCTTACAGAGCACCGCCCCACACAGATATAGCTGTCTGTTGCAGGAGCACACTGCAGATATTGTGCTGCTTTATGACAACACAAAATGATTTGTATGCATGTTGTTGATCATATATTCTGCTTTTTTCTTTTTCTTTCATTAGCTATTTTAGCCGCAGCTAAGAAGATTAATATGGGCTGGTTGCGAGCAGAATGTCAGTCGGTTAGTTTGCACGTGTCTCTGATGTACATGCCCGCTGTATAATTAATCAGGTGTTTGATTGGCCTGCGGGTGCGCGCGAGTGCGTGGCGCGCGCGTAAGTCACAGAGATGCGGGGAATGCTGAGAGAATGTTTCTTTAAGACCCATCACCTTCCACTCCGGCAGAGAGGGAGTCTGTGTTAAAGGGGCGTATCGTCTCTCCCCGCGTCCCCCTCTCCGCGCCGTTTACATGTGGAAAAGCGCGGCCGAGGGGGGGG
>JAVQJF010042553.1:0-25229 GCA_036023855.1 Gadopsis marmoratus
GGATCATATTTGTGGATAATTGATTCTTGAGGGGGGGATGATGAGTGATTATCTAAATGCTTTGGAAAGTTAGAAACCTGTGCCAAAGCCCTTTGCAGTTAAAGGCAAAATATCTGAACTAGCAGATAAAATATTGGGGACATTTATTAAACTTTGAGTTCAACACTGTATTTGTAAAATTAACTCTTAAAGTGTCTCTTGACCTTGCTTTCACCCAATTTTTATTTAATCAACTTTGAAAGATATTTCAAAAGATAATTCAGCTTTTGCTCACATAGCAATTTAAAATGTCATTGCTTACACCACTGGAGAACTTTATACAGCACCAGGTCTGACCAATGCCCTCCCAAGCACACATAATGTGAAGAGGGGTCCCCAAAGCTTGTCACCTAGGGCCTTCCAAAAACCCTAGTCCCAGCCCAGGAATGCACTGTACTGTATATCACAATGAGCCTGGCCTATAGGGGGTGGTATAACCTCTCTGAATATGTCACTGAAATAATGCGAGACAGACAATTAGTGCACTTTTGACACATTGACGACAGGTAACACAGGACACACGCTGGATTGAGTATTTACTCTTTTGCCTCTGAATGACATTAGGCACACTGTGCAGACTGCGAACAGTGTGATGGTGAAGTGCTGTGATAGCAGCCCCTCCTCTCCCCCTGCCTAATTCTGCTACATCTCTGGTGGACCGGGCTAATTTAGTTGAAAATTGATACAAGGATGGGGATAAAATGTTAAGCAAGACAATCCAGCAAGTCTGATTAGGCTGTATGTAGCCAATTAGGCCTACTGGCTCCCATAGTCGAGCGAGCAGCAACCACAGGCACATTAGCCTACTGGAGAGCTTTTTCGTCTGTCCCATAACATAATTATGCCCACACTGTAACATTTAATCAGATTCGAGTCAGATTTAACGTTCTTTTAAAGTGCAGACAAACAATAAAACCAAAAGGGCAAAATGCAGCTTGTAGATCTATAACTTCAGCGACCATAATAACATAGGAGCATTTGGTGGTGCTGTTTGATGTCACATATTGGATATGAGTCTAAAATTTCAATATAATGTTGATGTAGCGCTGGTTTGTGTAACTAACGTGCAAATACAAAATGCAGAGGAGAAACATAACTGCATCTTGGCACACTGAACAACTACATTTGTTTTTCCTCTTTTAGAGCTCTGCTGTAAACAGACAAACAGTACTGACTTACAGTATATGAGCTTTAAAGGTCCAAAGTGAAACAGGAAGTGAATGAGATTTTCTTGGCTACACTACTCACACACCATACTTTAATTAATTTAATTAGTACATTTTACAACAGAACGAAAGAAAACAGAATCTACACTAAACCCTATGTATCGTATTGGTTGATATCTTGCTTATATTGGCTGAATTGACAGTCCACATAACAGTTTCCTCTTGACTGTGTACTACTAAAGGTTTCCTTTGTTTATGGTCTTTAGCACTCCTTTGCTGGTAAATATCATCCCTTGAGCTTTATTCCGTTCAAAAGAAGAGGAATCCAATTTAAAAGCATGCTCCATATTTCCTGTAATCTTTGAGTGAGTTTTAAAGGGAACAGCAGTTGGTGGATGGCTTACCCACAATAACATGCAAATGACGTCCTATATATTGCTTTCATAACTGCATGTGAAATGCAAACTTGCTTGCGCATCTCAACTGGAAATTAATAAAAAGAATTGATTAACTTTTTTATTTGAAGTCAAGACATAGTGCACTCTGTCACCAGTATTATAAACAGCTTGCCAGCGCAAATGTAAATTCGTCATTCGGTCAAAAACATCAGTGGTCACGTAAAGAGATGAATGTGTGATCAGTATAAAAATAATATTGCTTCTGCTTTGTTTTTGTCTGCATATTAGCTCCAGTGCCATGTATTGTTTGCCTCTGCTGCCTGCTGGGTTTAATCTCAGCTCTCCATGGACCCCAATGTCCATCTATTCTAGATGATTAGCCTTAATAGATGTGCAGTTCTGTTTCATGACCCAGGTTGTTTGTTGACAAAGCCTTGATACGTTCTTATGAAATGCATTAAGCTGCAATAAGATGATTTCCTTCCATGACAACTGAAAGCCCACAGAGGGACCAGAAGGTGTGTATTAATATGCTGCCCTCATAGAATCTATCTATAAATCCCTCATTGCTTATTACAGGGCCTATTGCTGCTCTTTAGTGTAATAAGACCTATAAACCAGATTTATAGCAGGAGTAAAATGTTAATTTTGTGTGAAAGACAAAGTGAAAAAGTGGAAAGAAAATGTGTGACGAATAATAATACAATGCACTTAATTACAACTAATTAATGGCTCAAAACCATTCTGATTATTTTGTTCACTCTCACAATTAACCATAAGGTTTTCAAAAAGCTTGGATGATGTTCACTGCGGTAACAAATGAAATGTGACAGGCTCCCACATCCTACATGAAATGAGGAGGAAATATGTATTTCAAGGTGTGATAACACACGTCTTTGAGCACATGGTAGTATTATAGATGCACTGAAGCATCTGATTTCTCCTGCAGGTAACAGCAAGCACAGAAAGAACAAATTACATGAAGCTAAAATAGGCTGACTATTAGAAGGGAAAGTTCGCTCCCAAAACCTGAGAACATTTCAGATGTGACAGATTTGTAATGTAACTAGAGACAATAGCTGATGTTTCCAACAGTGGAAATCTATAAATCATCAATTCATGTGACATCAGTTTAGATAAAAGGTTTAGGTGAAAAGGTGAAATATTATGTCTTAACCTCTAGCAACATTTTCAATATGGTTTAAATGAGCTAAATACACATTTAATAGGCTACACTCACTAAAAATGTACCATGATAATGTCAGCTAAATCTGGCCCATTAAAATCAGTCTCACACTGCTGTCACCTTGCTGCCATATTTGCACTGTGGTGGAGGAGACAAATGTCCCAAATTTCCCTCTTTCACACTTTTATAAGAGGTCTAATCCCATTGCTAGTTATTGCCTTCATTTGTCTCTGGTATTATCATTACTGGAGGTGATTGGCAGTCCCTCGAGATGCTTTTTGGCCGGCCCTCTCTTTACTTGAAATGTGTGAGTCAGGCGTGATGGAGGCGCCTTTTGGCACCACACAGTACCTATCTTCTGATCATCTGTTATCTCTGACTGAACATATTGGATTATTGATTTGGAGAGGGAATGTGTTTTTGTAGGCGTTCAAAGACCAATATTTGTCCTAACATTCTCATTGCGGCCTAAATGTGAACCAATAAAAAGCACAATGAAAAAGAAAAAATCCTAATACTTTTTGTATGCAGGCACTTGGCTAATTCCTGACTGGAGCTATCCGTGGTTCTGAATCTGATATTCAACTCAGACTGAAACCAGCAAGGAGATAATATGCTTTATTGTTAGCCTTAACAGTACTTCACCAATTTAACATTTCACTCCCATGACATTGTTGAACTTGCGAAGGATCAGAGTTATTGTCTTTTTATCCCATGCATTCATTACCCGGCATGTAACTTAACTTAACTGAGATTTTGCGGTGTTATGCTAGTAGCAGCTAATGTAGCCTTGAGCCGCTAGCCTCAAGCAGAGATTAGGAACAGGCTACAAAGCTCTGGAAAAATTCGCTCTAACTCCACACCGGCCCAAACTGACGCTGACTCACGTGACATCACTTGAGGCCATTGATCAGATTTTGCATAGCTCCCTCTGGAGCTACAACAGGCTTTATAAAACATTTTTCATATATTCCCAATAAACATACTTTAATGTGTAAAACTAGTGGAATTCCACCTTTAACATGCATGCAGTGAAGTTCCTTCAGCGTTAAACGCATCAGGCTCTTGTAACCAACGCGTGGGTCATTTTCCCCACACAGAGGTCCAAACAAAAAAAGCTACGTTGAAGAGAAGAGGTGGTGAGAAATTAAAGAGGAATGTGCAAACACACTCACACACACACACACACACGCGCGCATCTACAAATACACACTATAAGCATCACCATCTGGGAGTAGGGTTAATTTCTGGACTGTTACACAACCTCCAGTATGGGCATTCCTTGCACTAAATGTGTAAAAGTGTGTTTGTGCACACAAAGGGGGGAAATGAAGCAGAAGCAGATGAAAGAAGTATAATACAGAAGGTAGCACTTTGATGGTTCCTCAGGAGGATCTATGAATTAGGACAGCCTGAAGATGAGCAGCAGAGAGGAAGAGTCTGTCAACAGGCAGAGCGCAAAGTCAGAATACACGGCGACGCGGCAAAGAATTTTATTGATATTTCATCTGCCTTTTGGGGCTGTGCGTGTGTGCATGCACGTGTGTTTGCGAAAGAGGGAAAGTGAAAGAGACTGACCAGTGACACGAGCCCGCTCTGCTGCCAAGTCGCATTAACTATATATCAGCAACTGGCTTTCATTCCTCCAATCTGCAGCATATGTTGATGCTATGCTACGTAACACCATGATTATTATAGAGAGACAGCCAATGGTTTCTATCTTGGGGCCTATATATGATTTCAGCCCATCATGATTACTAGTTACTAGTTTATTTATATGCACATACTTGCTTTTAAAAATGATGCAAGAACATAATCACAGTCAGATGCTGCAGTCAGTCATGCAGGTGCAGTAGGTGGTCACCGCTAATGCTAACCCCCTATTTCTTCTTCAAATGTATTGCAGTCAAGCTGTACAGTAAATGTAAAATGCATAAATTCCTGCACACTAGAGTTTTCCCCCCTAACCAAACACTGGATGATTGGAAGAGTTAATGTATATTCATGAACTGGGAATAGGCTCAAACACTTTTATGTTATATCATCTCTGTTGCTGATTGACATAATCAGGCATGGAGATTGCTACTCACAATCAAAGTAGATAGAGAGTGACGAATATTTATTTCTGTGACATGTTGCCAAATAATACTTCAAACAAAGCTTATATTTTCTCTCAGGTGGTTGAGTTTGAACTCTTTTTCTTTCTGCGTGTTCCCATGTTGGCTTGCTTCCACTGTTAACCGACGTCTCGCTGGAACAACGAGGATCAAAGTGTGCCTGGCTCAAAATTCTCTGCTCTCTCATTTACTGTAAGAAGCGCCGTCTTCCTCACTTGTTCTATTACCTGGGCCTACTTTCTCCTTTATACACGCACTTATACACACACTTGCCCCAGCTATATTAACTGACGGCACGCTGTCTGGAAAGCACTGGGGACCTGCTCCTACTGTCCCCAGCTGTCTATATGAATTAATACCACACAGTGCCACTAATGCTGGCAGCTCGCAGTCTCCGTCACGGCAACATCTGCACACATCTGAGTACATCAGTGTGAGCCCGCGAGTCCTTGAACTTAGTGGGGAATTTGCCCTAAGGACTCTTGCAACTGTCAGACAACCTATAGGGGTGCTCTCTGGCTTAACCTACAGGAAAGAGCAACATGTCCTTTTATTTACTTGTCCTGACTGCTGCAACATGCAGGGGAAGTGGCAGTCGCTGTGTGCTCAGGTGAAAAGCCCTCCTCGTCATCCCTCCACCGCCTCTGCTAAACCGCCACTTCACCCCAGAGCTCTGCCTCGGCTTCTGCTCATCACTTCTTAAACGATCCCTTCCCTTCTCCGTTTTCTATTTTAGTTTCCATCTGTTTGTTTATCTCTCGCCCTCTTCCTCTCACCACTCAGCCCCTTTTTTTTTTCCTCCTGCAGGCAAACAGAAACATTGCCAAGAACAGCTCTGTTGGCCTGCTTAGAATTTACATATGTAAATGAGAGCCAGCGTTGCTCGTAAATCTGCAATTAAGCAAACAGCTGAAGCTTACAAACAATGTCGGTCCCCATTACTTTACCAATAATAGAGTTTCTTGTGCTCTGATTTATATTGCCAACCCCATTACCTTCTTTCTCTTGCCTTTATGCAATTGGTTGAAGATAATGGCCTGGACCAGGCTCAAGGTCTTTGATTAGTACAGCAGCACAATGTTCTCAGGAAGAGAAGAAGCTCCGTACTCTTTCTCCAAATAAATGGGAGTAAAACACGAGCGTGACATACTTTTTATGCTTCTAAGGTTAAAAGAGCTCATCGGCATGTGTTCATCAAAGCACTGTGAATATATTTACATACTGTACTCCACAACGAAAACAGTAGTTTTAACGAGTTACAGAGGTCAAATGTCATGACCGAGATTTAGAGTTTTAACCATCAAACGTTATATCCTGCATACCAGTCGACAAGATGCAACCCACATTCGTGCCATCAATTCTTTATGCGTGAAGAGCGTGTCTCTACTCATTAACACTGCAGAAGGTTGACAAAAACCATCTCACAGTGTTGAGCCTTGATATGCTGCGTCGACTTATATGGTTCTTACGTGTGGCAAACTCTTGCTGATGTAACGTAAACGTCCAGCCGACACAGAGCAACATGGGCATCCCACCGGCGTCCTCTTTCTCGTCAAATCTTTCTGATCAACTATATGTCCAGTACTGATTTGGATTTTAGCCCTGGTTTGGTCTGCAAGCTCCATAGGAAAATATCTATATATTCTGAAAGACACTGAAAACAGCAGAGCGTGTTGATTCGGGATCGACAATATCGACAATACTAGAAATGCTGTCATTAATCATCAGTATTATGTCACAAATGTCGCTTTGTTGAGCTTTGACTTCTTTGGTCGTTTACCTCTGAGAGCAAAGCTTATGTTTATTGGTTGTTTTGGCCCATTTACGTTTACATCTGAAATTAAACTAACATGGTTAAGGAGGTCAGATACAAATCTGATCATGAAAACTGGGAGTTGGAAATTCCAGGCCGGATGTTTGGGATCACTTTGAACTTTTGACTTTTGCAGCTTCCATTAGTCCAACTTGCAAAATAGATTGATAGCCACATAATTTGGTTTAATAGTGTTAATGTTGACTGAATGTATATAAGTTGATAGGATGTGTTAACAATTGCAAAATACATTTCCTCCACAGAGTGCCGGCTAGAAATAAAACACGAGGTTAAAGTTAAAGTGTGCAGCATTTACAGTATATAGTACGTTGGAAATATCACAGTGAACCCAACCCAGTTTCTGACTTGTATCTTCTTGCAGCAGCACTGTCCCACAACACTTTTCCCATGTAGAAAGTTGGACTTTCTGACTTTCTAGCATCTTCTGGATGTAGCATTAGATATGGTATTTTGTGCCAACTGGAGATAAGGAGGTCGGTCTTGTTACTACACGCTGCTAGCTGCTGGTGCTGTTCATAACTTTATCTGTGGAGATTTGAGGTCACTGTGACCTGCCCCATGTGTGAGGTGAGTGAACGTTCTCCAATATCACCTCCCCTCTGGAGGAGAGGAGGGATTCAGAAGTCTGTTTGGTGGTCTGGGAGTCTGAAGTAGTCGATCCAGGTCATGCATTTTTGTCCCGATCTGAATTTTGACTCTCACTCATGTTTCTCTGGCACAAACACATACAAATACTGTACACTTTATGCAAAAAAAGATACGATTTATCAGCTGCACCACATTGTAAAAGTAAATAGACTGAATGCATAAAAAACAAGTGAGAAAGCTTGGAGTAGTGGACTCAAAACTAAATTTTAACCATGGAAATAACGCACGAATTGAAGGATGTATGTCCAAGTAAGACTTAAAAGTTTATCAATGCTTTTATTTCTAGTTGGGTATAAGTATAATAGTGTCTTCACATGTTTCTCCAAAAAAGCAACCAGACAGCTGGGGCTAGAGCACTTATTCAGACTAAGAAAGCAAAGCACAATACTACAGTTCTCAGATCACTGCACGCACAAGCAACCTGTATGTCAAATGACCTTTTATTAAATACTATTAGTGGTTCTTGTTGGTAAAGCACTAAAAGATTTAGGGCCAAAATATAAATCTGTGACCTCCTTCTGTGTTACCAGACATCTTAGAGGGTTTGTCTGGCACCGGTTTGCTTTCTGTTGCGAGGAACCAGAAAAGAACTGCTGGGAAGCAGCTTTGAGTTTGGATATACCACATATCTGGAACAGATGTCTGAGGATGTGAGGCCTGATCCAACTTCAAACTCATGTAAATCTGGACAGAAACATACAAATCCAAAAGTGTTTGTGGTAGGTGACCCCTAGTCGACCTGAAAAATATAATCAAGGATCTTTTATTGAAAGTGACAAGAACAACATGTTTCGTTTAGCACTTTGGTCTGGCTTTACTCTTCACCGATTGGTTACACAAAGGGCTCATTACCATACAAGAAAAGAGCATCTTGGAGAGGTTTTAACGCATGTAAGAAGCGGTGATTTGTATGGTTTGACCTTTTATTTGATAAATAAATGCTTGTCAATATACATTCTGGTCTACAGTATTTAATGTACAATTCAGAACTCCAAAACCCTTCAACCTTTACTAGAGCACTGATATGGTTATTTTGGTTGTAGTTATTAATTTTGTTATTAATCAAAATTAATAGTTTAGTATACTTGATTTATGAGATTGATGTATTAATTAATTGGCTCTCATTCTCCCGTCTTTAAGAGTGGTGCCCCGAGGTGAATTTAATACAATTTAATTATATTATTTAATATAAACACTGTTTACTCCTGATAGCCTGAAGTGAAGCGTAATCACTCCACTTCATCTTCTTGATACCAATTAATGTGTTACACTATACAATTTTGGTGCCTTTTTCAGGTTATTAATTATTGTTGTGTATTTTGGTGTTCATAAAGCCATATAACCCCTACAGTGTTCACCAGCTAGTCTGACTGCCGTTGAAAACAGCTGCCTTCTGCAGCCAAAAACGCCACCATGAGAGCGTCGAGAGTGAACAAATTACCCAAACGTTGCGGACGGGAAAATCAAAACCATGGGTAGAAAGATGCTGTTAAGCTTTTTAAAAGCTGAGAGGAACTGCAGATGGGTGATATGATGTGATCCATTGTTAATATAAAAATATTGATTATAGCCACTTGAAAGTCTTTTATGCCATACAGGTAAAGCAATTTAACTTGCCTGTGTGGTTTAAAGGTGCTATACAAAGAAACTTTCCTTGCCATGTGGATTGGAGTTGAAAGAGAAAAGGGTCACATGAAGTGGCGGAATTGGATTATGGCACATGATGAGAAATTACGCCAGAGCCTGCTGAGATGTTAAGTGTTACAGTCCCAGACCTTCTCTAATAGCGTGAAATGAGAACAGATCTGCTAAAGCCTCAAAGAACACAGAAATGGAATGGGATTGGCTTTACGCCATCGTACATTACCGCCCTCACATTGATAGGCTCTTTATGAGACTTAATTAAAACGTCGATGGCATCTTTAATGGCTGGTGCGCTGGTTGTTTTTCGGTGTTTTTAAAACGCTGGTTCCCTAATGAGCAGCGGCAGCCTCATTTGGGGGAGAGAGGACAGAAAAATGTTTCGACCTGTGGCCTGAGGTCATTTTGCCCTGGCCGTGTCAGGAAACCAGATAAGCCTGTTTTGTACGACTCGGCTGTGCATTTTATCTAACAGGTGAAGCCCTTTACAGAGAACCAAAGCCATAAAGTGGTTAAATGAAATGACAAACGGCGTGTCTGTTGACAGAAAGCTGCTCGGTTTGTTCTTCATGCTGTGACTTTTTGGCATTTTGTTTCATGTCCTTGTTTGTGTCTTCTGCATTAGAAACAGAGTAATAGTGCATCATTTCAGATGAAGTCAAGTGTGTCAAAGCCTTGAAAGACAGCCAGTGTCCTTTCTGTCTCAGAAACGACTTTAGTTGAAGTTAATGACACAGATGAGGGCCTCTTTTCAGAAAATGTACTGAATCATAATTTACACGGATCTTAATGATTTCTCTTTGTTTTGGGATTTGTAGCCTAAAACTGTGCTGGGTGGGTGTTACCACTTCTGACAGCCAAGGTTTTGTATTTGGTTGTTTTTATAAGGTTAATACAATGTCCTCAATATGTTAAACCAGCATTATTAACTTTATAGAAGCGCACTACCAAATTGCTGGAGCACCCCTTTAAAGTTTAGGGTTTAATGTGTCAAGTTCTCGAAACTAAAACACAGAACTGTGCTTGATCTTTGTTCCAGCCATTTCATATTAAAGCGCCTTCAAGACCTTTTGCTTTAATGTGTACTTGTGGATTCACATGCAGTAATTCACACAGTTTTAGCCTGAAAACCTTCTGCGTCTGTGTAACCCTTTACTATGGCGAGTGTTTTCGATTTCAGCGCTGCGGGAGAATTTGCTTTTTGAGTCAGTCAAATTGGGCTGCATATCTCAGCCTCCGACAGCCTGAAAAAAAGAAGCATCTTTCATTTTTGGTCATGGGTGTTACACTTTTCATATTATAGTGGTTAATAAAGTTATTAATAATTTGGTTCACTGAGGCAAACTACACTCCGAGCAAGGATGTGCTACTTTCAACATATCAATTTGCTTAATTCGGAGCAACACATCTGCAAGTGTGCAACTTTTCGGTGCAGCATTCATGTTGACATAACAACATAATTAACCCTTGCTGTAACTAAACATGCGAATGAACTAAAGATCAATTTGACTAAGCAGAAAAAGTGGGAAATATATTCAAAACAAGCTAAACTGAAGTGACGATAAGATTCTTAAAACACAGTGGGGAGATCTTGGGTCTGATCCAGCAGATGTATTTAACACTCTTTTTCATAAGCCGTCAACTCCCATGAGGCTTCATTCGCTGCCATATTTTCCCACCTTGATAGTTTAATGTATTTCCAGCCTGTTCGAGCTTGACATTAGCGAGGGACCAGGCATCAACAGCTCTTCTTTCCCTGTCTAAAAAATGAACCTCGTTTAGATTCAGCAAGTCTGTCTTCCAAAGGATGCCTCTAATTGGGGGAGAAAAGGCTTCTTTGTGACGGCGCAGGAGATTTCGAATAAAGCCCATTTGCCAATGTAAGGAGTCATTAAACATGTCATTAAATCTATCTTCTTTAATATAAGTAGATGAATCTCTGGATCCCTGTCTTTGGGAAGGATGATGGAATTTAAACGGGTCCTATGGCAGGGACAGTCTCATGCCCGACCTGCCACACACACATAACTCGACACACAATATGTGGGTGTATATTGTGTGCTCAAAGGAAGCCTCTTAAAGTCTATCATTTTCATACAGGAGGGCACCAAATCATCCCGTTACTGAAGGAGGAGAGTATGTCATTCAGCCACCAAAAGACGAGTCCTTGATGTTCTCAGACTGGTCACGCTCCTCTGTCTGACTTGCACTTCTTTGTTTCACCGTTGCAGTTGGTGTTTTTTTATTTATTTTTTTTATTTTTTTCACTCAGCGGTCTGATTTGGCCTGTAGCGAGCGGCTGGTAAGTCCCAGTGGAGATGTCGGCCTAAACAGCCGGGTCTGAAGTGATTATGTGAGTGCAGTGTGAGAGATTCCTTTAGGGCCTGTGGGAAGTCTGCACATTCTTTGTTGGCAGTAGCAACGAGAGAGAGAGAGAGAGAGTGAGGGAAAGGAAGGTAGAACGGAGGGAGATGATCTAAACAGATTGGGAGATTAAAGGTACGTGCAGATATAAAATCCCTTTTTTTGCAGTGAGCTATTAGGTTCTCCTTTATTTGTTCATCCACATATCCAATTATGAGCTTCGCATTCATGTAACTGCCAGTTACATCTTATAACACTGTCAGATTGAATTCAGGTAACCTCCCCATATGTCTCTTATAACACTGTCATGCTGTGTTTGCGCAGCCTCCTTATGTAACTCGTTATACTGTAAAAAGTGACTTCGGAGTTAGACAGAAGATAATCTTTTCTTCTGCTATTCTCCTTTGCACATTTTCACTTTAAAATGTCACTGTGCCTCCTGCAAACATCCCAACCAGTAATTAAGCACCAATAAACCTTCATGTGGCTCCCTACAGTTAATTATTCACATTCATATAACCTGACATTGTCTTCATAAGTACAGCCCAGCAATCAAAATAGAAACGTTCCATTTTTTCTTCTCTGCCATTGGCCTGTTTACACTAAAAGCATGTCCTTCAAGCTTCTCCTTCTAAAAATCAAGCAGCTAAGCCGTAGAAAAGCAAGCTGTCGTTTATCGCTGGCTCGCAGACAAATCCACTCTAAATGGCCGGTGATTTTCACTCATTGGCCCAATAATCCATTTGAGAATTAACTCAGGGACTCAGACACATTGTTGATGTTTCTTCTTTTTTCCATTTTAAGGTCCTTTAGAACAGATTCCTTTGTATACCTCCTTCAACTTGAAGGGGACGTGTTTAAACAACACAGAAAATGTAAATTAAGGCGCACAGTGTACACAGGCATTTCAAATCAGTGTTGTGCTAGTCTGTGCAGCGCTGGGATGTCCTTGTTGAGAAGGAGACCTGAGTCACACGTGGATGGATCTGCTTTCAGTTGTTTCTCCTCATTTAATCCTTTTCTCTGCCCTCGCCTTTTCATGGATCCATTCTGACTGAAGACTCAGCTCAGCAACATTTGACATTTTCTTCTCCCCGTGTCTTCTTCCGCCACCTTGCTCCTTTACCCTGATGCCTTCACTGCCCACCCCTGCTGCCTGCTGTCCCTCCTCCCATAGTGCACTGTGGTAATTGAGTGAGAGCTGTGGCCCTGGAGTCCTTGTGTAATCCACACTTTATAAGCACTCTAATTGAAGTGCAAATTCAATACTCCCTCATCAGCCTTTTACTGGCTGTGCCTTTGCCTGCACCCCATAGGTAATTACAAGCAGACTGCCAGTTCAATCATTTTGCAGAAAGTAATGTAACATAAACATAGCTGCATACACCAAATCACTTTACTGTGGCTGTGAAGAGAGTGTCATAGCCGTTTACCGGAGGTGAAACACTGGAAGAGACAAAACACCTCCCTCTCTGTCGTCAGGAAGGTAACAGACGAAAACCCGTGCGATGAAGAAATTTAGAGGACCTACTCTCACTCTACATTTCCCTCTTCTTGTATTGGTTTCCCTGGATGTGGCTGGATACTCGCGCACACGCTGTTTCCTCTTGTGTAGTTATGCATTCAAACACATATAATTGGCATGTATTGGTTTGCCTATATTACTGTGTGTCTCTGTGTGTCTGTGTGTGGGAGTGTGGTTTTCAGCTGTAATTAAACTTCCTCTATTTTCTCTCAGCTTGTCCCCATAGGGACCTGTCTTATTCCCGACCACATGCTTATTTATTTATAATTGCATTCAACTCCAGAGCTGAGCCACGGCTGAACATGGTGCCAGACCTGTGGAGTAAGCTGGGATTGTCACACACTAATACAATTTCATGTACTGAAACATCCCACCAGCTGGGATGTTTCCACATTATGAATCATGTAGGGACGCATTGTACATTAAACAACAACAAGCTGAAAAACAATATCATTCCCAATACCGGAGTAGCAATACAGAGTGTCAACACAGATGTATATAATTCAAAACTCAAAGGAATACACCCGTGAAGAGATCTTGTGAATGTCATCCCTGCAGCATTGTGTTCCTCGAGAGATCAAACAAGGAAACAATCCAGGTGTGATAACAACTTTTCTCTTTTTCCCTTTATTCAATTGCCAGATTCCTCTTAATTTTTTTGTTTATCCTTCTAATTTGCTTTGCCTTAAACTAAATATCCCACCAGACAACCTTTTGGATGAGCATCACAGCATCACAGCATCACAGCCTGCATCCCAAGTGCTTTTTTTGAAATTGTATGAATGTGATTTAAATCTTCAAAAGAGAATATCATATTATGATATTCTTATAACATCGCAAAATTGCCAGGCTGCCCTACATGGGCAGCTTCCGCTATGTGGAATATATGCAACACTGCCTATTTACAGCTGCAACATAAACATGCCTACACACCATTCTCTTCATAGCCAATTTAAAGGCTGGCATCAAGATCATAATCATATTATAGCACATCTATTCATGTTGTATCATGAAACCAGTGAAGCTGCAAATCTTTACAAAGACACTGCACTATATTCTCCTGTATCCTCACATGTTTTGCTTGCATGTAATGTGTATCCTGATGTGATGACATACTTTCCTGAGGGCAACAATGCACAAAAACCACATGCATGACAAAGTTGTCTGTGTGTGCTTGAAGATGTAATTTAAATCACCAAGCACCCATAAAAATGGACACAGCATGCTGCAATAAAGACCTATTTTTACTTTCAGCTACATCTTACGCCTCTTAATGCGCACATAGTTTCAAGTATATAGATAGCCTTTATTGTTGAAGGTACATGTTTGTGTCTCACATTAAAAACACACATATACACACAAACCATATGTCAACATATAGCTAATATTTACATTATGCTTCTATGTGTAGTGTATCCCCAGATACATTTTCATACACACATACCACTAATACCCATATCTATGCCTAGTGTTATGCAGGGTTGTTATGGAATAAGAGACAAAACCTCTGCCAAAGTGAACCCTCCTCCATTTGAAAGTCTTCTGTGGCCAGACAAACTTAATGTAAAGAGAGTTTTGAGGGGGGGCATCTCTGTCATTTGCTATGGTGGATGGCTCTGTTGTAGTAGGTGTAGGGAGCTTAATGATTTTGGAGGGGGGCAAAAGAGAGTGTCTGGTGTTTACAGATGACATGGAGTCTTTGCTGGCAGAATTTATGGATATCTGTGGTGTATTGGTCAAAACTGAGTTTACTGATGAGTCCAAGGCACTTGAAGCGGTTCACTTGTTCAAATTATTTGAATGGAGTGGGGTTCAGTCCAGTATTGTGTGTTTGCCGTGCCAATGACCAGTTCTTTTGTTTAAACATATGAGAAACATTTACGCCAAATACTGTCTTTTCAAGAGTCTACTAACTCTGGGAAGCACTTTGTTTTCTAAACATCAGAAAACTTGACTATTAAATTTGCACGTACCTGATGTTTATGCACACTTTAGATGCTTTAGTGTGATGTACACATTGTGTATATTGTCAAGTCAGGTCATGTACATTTTTATGCACAGCCCAGTATCACAAATCACAATTTGTCTCAGGGGGCTTTACAGTCTGTACAACATATGACATAATCTATGTAAAATCCTCCCAAAAAAATCCTTGAACAGTGTTTAATTGAAGAAACCTCAGGAGGAGATACGGAGGTGCCATAAAAATTGTACTTTTGCATTTGATTCTTTAAGTACATGTTTTTCCCTCAACTAGTTTTAGACTTAGAGGATGGATCTGAATACTTCCTCCACCACTGCTGTCTGGTCTGTTTCTTACTGCAATGCTACATTTCCCTTCTTCCTAAAATACATTTTCATTTTAACACATCTTAATTAACTTTAATAAGAGTAAATTAAACGTACCTAAGCACAGTATTGACACCACTAACCGTAAGGGTTAAATGGCAGGCATTTATTTTCCATTGACCAAAACCAAAACAATCCCAGCATGGCCAGCCGCTCATTGGGCGTCAGCACACGTGACAGTCTAACCCGGAAGTGCAGTGACAGCGCCTCTTGAAATCCTACATCCCTGGCGTGGAACAGCGAAACAAGGGTGAGTTTTAAAGGTATAAAGTTGGTTGTGCCCACACTTATCGCGTATATCCTATGCTATTTTCCCCGTATAATGTTCGTTTGAAGTTTGGGCTTGATGTAGAGCTGGAAGCACTTTTGAATAGCTCAAAATATTAGCCGCTAGCTGGCTAATGTTAGCAGTGCAGCAACGACTCGGGGCTGCGATTTGTGACGTCGAGTTGGTGGGGATGACTTTTCGGCAGATTTTTCCCCATTTTCTGTGTCGTGCCGAGGTCTGTTGGCTGGACGTGTTTGTCACAGCGAGAACCATTTGTGTCAACATTTCAACGGCGACATGCAAAATAATGAGCCCACTATAACAAGCACGTGATGCCGCGTCCTCCGGTTCAGCCTGAGTATCCTGCCAAATAGTGACCACGGTTCCCCCCCCTCCCCAAACATACTACTAAGGCTACGAAGAGTTAAACACCATTTTTCACAGAACTAATTCACAGGGATGCAACCTTTTCTCCCCAGAGACAGAGTATAGATGCAATAATAATAATAATAATAATAGATGCTCTCTTTCCCTCCAAATGTTACATCTCCACGCTTCATCGTGATTGTTTATTGTATATTGTATATTGTGTATTGTATATTGTATATTGTATGTAAGGTAACGTAATGCCAGGGATTGCAGTGGCAATAAAAACAGAGCTGACAGCCCGTTCAGACTGAATGAATAACCGAACACTGAATGTTATAATGGCTTATCGGGCCGGTGAACAGCATTCAAAACAAGTAACAAGACAAAAAGTGCCTTAAAGTAGAAAAATAATAATAATAAATAATCACGTCACATATGAGTCAATGGGGGATTTTGTAGAATAAGGCACAAAATTATCAGAGTGCAAGGCAGATACAAACTTATCTCAGTAATTATTTGTTGATGAGAAATTGATCAGTTGAAAGCTTGCTTATGAAGTTGTATTTGTCAGTGTATGTCTGTTTTTTTTATGTATCTGAGTGCATGTTAAAAATTCAGTTGGTTTGTCCCACAGCGTCTTCTGCTCAGCTGAAATGGATGCATGTGCTGCGAGGCATGTGGGAGTTCAGAAATGCTCCGAACGGGAGTCTTGTTTGATTCATAACAGCCTCTATAGGTGAAAATATTTGAGTCGCTTGCCCAATTTTCCTGCTTCAACACATCAGCTGTGAGGACAAAATGTTCACTTGCTGCTTAATATATCACCCCCCCCCCCACTGACAGGTGCCATGGTAACCAGATAATCAATGCTCTTCACTTCACCTGTCAGTGCTCATAAAGTTATGGCTGGTCGGTGTATGCTGGCTCACTGGCTGATGTACTTACATAAAGCAGAGCCATCGTTTTAGGCATTAATTATACTTGTGACATGAAAAACTGTCTGCTTTGGAAAAGGCCCATACAGAACAATACAATTTTATATTAATTAATTAATTTAACAATATTTAACATTTGCAGCATACCATTATTATGCTATTCATTATTAGATAAGAAATACTGTATGTACTCTTGCATATTCTTCCCAAGTACATTTTATTCTATGTTATATGTTGTATATATGCAGCTGATTGTCATGTCATTGTGTGAGCAGCCCCACCAGCCTGTCGTCCTTCAGCAGACTGAGCTGCAGTCCAGTATTTTTTTTTTTTATCTGTTCAAGCCAGGAAATGTTTTCTCAAAGCCATAAAAACAACCCAATTCAGCCGCAGCATGTCAAGCATTGCATTTTAATAATTGTTCCTAGAATTTATTAAGCTTTTCCATTCAATTTTACTCTTGGGGTATTTGGTATATAATGAACAAGGGACTTTGTTTTTAAAATGGTTTAAACGATTCTCAGTTTTTGGTGGACAACAACAAATACATTCTTAAAGTGATGGAAACGCTGTGTGCTCCTTATGAAATGATCCGGTGGACGTCTGGCAGCTGAGCGTCGGTGGCAAAGCTGCATTGCATTCACAAGCCCAGATTGGTTGAATTAATAAACGCAACGTTTGTCGGAAGGGGAAAAAACCTCTTTGGGTGAAGCACCCAAATAAATTCTATATAAGAGGAACACAGGATACGCGTGTTGTTAACAAGATCAGTTTGGAGGGGACAGGCCAGATGCTCAGTTTCATACTGCTGAGTTGTACGCATCAAAAACAGTTATTAGACAGGTGGCCTTTCCTTAGACTTCCACCTGGCAGCTGGCAGCTAGACACACTTTTTCTTTTGTTTGTAGGAGTGTGTGTGTGTGTGTGTGTGTGTGTGTGGAGTGGAATGGAATGAGACCACTTGTCTTGATTTAGAAGTGCTTTTCTCGCCCGGCTGCTTGTATTCACTAGTCAAATCTTAACCCTTACACTGATGTGTGTCGAGCTCTCCCTCTAGTCGACTGTGTCCGTTCAGCTCGGTGCTGTATATTAAACTATTCAACCACTCTGTCAGATGTTCTTTATACACAAGCGCCCAGCTGCCCAGAGCTCCCCCCCCTCCCCTTCTTCATACACTACAAGATGCAGCCATTTGGTTTATTTACGGGAGGTGCTTCTGTAACTGCTGGGAATAGGCCAAGAGCCAATCGAAGCACACGGTGGAGGCCAAGCTAATAGAATCTGACAGGAATGGAGTCATAGAGGCCACTCAGGCATCGTAAAGCTGTCGGCGTTTAAGCCCCTAAATTTGTCGCTATTACCTGCATGCTTCTCCCTTTACATGGCCAAAGAGTTGTGAGGAAAAGTGTAGCAGGATCCTGACGTGGAGCCGGTGTTGTTACTCATATTTTCCTATTTCACCAACATCAAACAAAGTTGAGTTTGACTGTGCTGCATCCAGCTAACCATGTATTGTATTTGTTGACACGCATATTCTTATTTTGTGTGCTTTTGGGGAATTGCTTTGTTGTTGGTGCTGCAGGGGGAAGATGTCAAGATGCGAGTCTTTTTTAGGTTGTGACAGTGTAAATTGCTACAGTAGTTTGTGCACCAAATGCTGATTAGTGAGGACAAAGGCAGTCATTGGAAATTGTTCACTCGTCAGAAATCAGAAATACAAATCTGTCAATGAATTGAGTTTGACTGAGGTGTTCTCCTCTAATGAGCCTGATTAAGAGAAAAAATGTAAATTCCCCTAAAATTGGGCTTGCCACTTTGTCCAGACTGTCTCCTGAGCTGTTTCAGTGGATCAGTCACAAAAAGTGTTGGCCGATGGCACCACACACTACAGCCTGATGAAAAAATGGATGTGCAGTATTTGTTTTAAGCTTCCACTTTTAGGGTCAAATATCGAATTAGGGTCCATTCATTCATTATCCATACTGCTTATCCCGAAGGGTCACGGGGGGGGCTGGAGCCTATCCCAGCTAACATTGGGCGAGAGGCAGGAAACACCCTGGACTGGTCGCCAGTCAATCGCAGATGGTGAACATTATACTTTCATATATTATTATATATTTTACTCTTATTTCTTGATAAAAAAGATTTTACGGAACGACATCGTGGTTACTGCTGCTCACCTAATCATACAATAATTTGTTGCATCACCCAAATACAGAGATGCAAAACATAACATTTATTTGGTGGAAAATGATACATTAGTGCTTTCAAATTTCTATTCAGTCTCTTTCCCCATTCCCTTAAGTTATTATGTTGTTGCCTATAAAACAGAACATTTAAAGTGGAGAGATCCAGTGACCAGTAGTATGCGTCCCAAAGAGCAAGCCTTTTCCTCTCCTATCCTCCTCCCCTTCTCTCAATTCTTCTGCTCTATTCCATGACAACCACTTTCACAATTCCCCTTCCCGAGCCATGCCGGGCTAAGGGCCAGAGTTGTGCTTGAGTGCGAAAGAACCCCCCGTTCTTCTTTCTTTCTCTCAGACAACACAATTCCATCACATTCAAACCGCAGTCTTCAGTACTTGTAGGTCTTCTCTTTACAGGACCAATCACACAGTATGCATTAGACAGTGTGTCGAAGCATAGCTGTGGCAGCGACGAAACATTAGAATAAAAGCATTCTTCACTTTTGTTGATTCAAAACCATTTTCAGAAAGATGAGAGCGTCATTCCAGGTTTCATCTTGAATCAATCCACATATCCATTTGCCCAATTTTTTGGTCCTAGTCATACCCAATTCTTTGTACAACAGTGCTCTTCTCTCACATGATATATAAATCAGCAAATCGAAACGGGCATGACATCCCGGCATTGGATGATGAGACCAGTTGACAGGTCTTGTTTACACCACTAGATGTCTCTCATATTGACAAGCACTGCACTGTGTGCTCGATTTTTCTCCTGTTGTTAAAAGAAGAAATCATTAATTTCTTCACCAAACCTCAGCATATGAATCTAAATATGTTACGATAGATAAAGTGTTGTATTTGTTCCAGAGCCGGTGTTGTAATACTAATAGTCATATGGTCTCTGACTGTGTCTGCCACATCTGGGATTTGCTGGTGTGTTTGTCTGTGTCAATGTGTATTTCTGTGGTATGAATCATATGTGTTATTGTTCATGTGTCTGAGTCTGCATCTATTTCCGTATGCAGGAGGAAGTGTGTGTGTGTGGGAGTGCGTGTGCGTCGCACATTGCTCATCCCCAGATGTGCCAAGCAGGCCAAGCAGGTGGCCAAACTCTCATGTATCACCCTTTACCTGACGACAGAAAGAGAACAGAATCAGAAAGCAGCCTCTGCGCAATTAATCAAGTTTCGTTCTGCGTGTCCACGTATGTCTGCGAGTTCTCACGCGTGTGTGCGTGAATTACCACATGTGTGTTTATCATGATGCCTCACCTCAGCTCTCCCACAGCTTCCCAGCAGCTTCCCTAGGATGAAAGCAAGTGAAACCCCAGACTAGTGGGGCTCCACAGCCAATTAGGATTGTTTATTTAGCCAGCCACGGCCGCCTAGCAGAACAGGAGCACACAGCCAGCCACACAACCCTGCATTTTAAACGTCTCTCCTCTCTCTCTTCCTCTTTTTCCACTCCCTTAAACTCCTTTGGCTTCATCTCCTCTCCACTCTTTGCCCTCTTTCTCCAACTTTTATTACCCTCCAGTTAGATGCAACCTTTGCAGGATGTCCTAAGCTGATAATAGAGGTTGTTTGGTTTGTTTACTCAGCAGTTTCTTTATATGTTTAGGGATGCAATGTTTGCTACTAGTATTAGTGCCCGTAATCTATGGAGTCATAGGAGGGCTTTTTAGCACAGACAAGGAGCTTTTCAGCATGGACAACAGGAAGTACACGCAATGCAATGGCTGGATGTCAACCACCGTAAACTCAGATGTGGGCATGCACAGCATAAACATTGTAACAGTTTGAATCAGGGAAGGAAGAAAAGGATTTCCTTCCTAATGTGTGAGCTGGTGTTCTGGCAATTATCTGGTCATCTGCATGGAGAGGTGTATTTCTAATTTGCTAAGACCTTTTTTCCTACATGTCACACAACAGTGGCAACGGATGTCATGTATGTCAGTGTCTGCATTAGTCAGCGCAGACATTTTCCCAAGACTCTCCATGACATCTTCCACCATCCTCAAAACATAGTCTGGTTTGAAATGTTCCTCCACAATCTGAGCAAGTGTTTAAAGAACTCAATGGACACTTCTCCTTAACTCTTGCTCCACTTCTACCATGATGTTTCCTTCCTTGATTCAAACAAACCGCTACCACGTTCACACTGCGTAAGTCCCCGTCATGTCTAATTCCTGTCTATGCTCCCGCCAAAGCAGGATTCATATGTGCTTGAATTGATTGCTCAGCCTGGGCAGGAAGGCCCACCCAAAGCCAGTTGATTGACAGCTTGGCCCTTCAAAGAATAACAAAACCAATAAAGGAAAAGCAAAAGCAAATGGGGAAACGCAAAATAAAAATGGGAAAAACAAAAGCAATAAGGGAAAAGAAAAAAGAAAAATAATTATTTGTCTCTATATATCCACATATATTTATTATTTTATTTTTTCTCTTTATATTTCCACATTTATTATCTTATTCTTTCACAGATTTGTTCTTTTTTATGGCACACACATACATGCACCCTAGACTGGATACATTATTTTCTCTCTCCAACTCTGATATTCATCTTCTGGTAACATAATAGTCTAGTTGTGGTAAGGCCTGTCATACATTGTTGCATTTCCAAGCAGTCCAGCATCTACATTTATCCAATCTTCCCATTGTAGGACTCAGTTCATGACAGTATTGTGGTTTCTCCCTGTCTGAGTTTTACTGATTTCTGACCAGTATAAATCCTCCAGGTTTTTCTCTGATGTTTTCACTGACATGGTGAGTTATCGCTGTACAGGGGTTCTCACGCATATTGCCACTAACCAAGACAGGACTTATTCCTAGGAAGAAAACAAACACATGCACACGCTTATCCCAATTTCCCCGTTCACCCTCTACTTCTCCCTCCAGGTTTGCGATGTCCCTTTCCACCATGCCATCCCATGTGCAAGTTTTTCCTGCTTGAGTTCACATTCACGTGGGATCCAAAGGGGAGAGTAGCCATCAACCAGCATCCTCTCCCTCATCCATCACCACGATCGGGGCGCCACATCTTCTCCCCTTCCCTTTTTCTCCCTCTCTAACCCTGCGTCTGTTCCTGTCTTTCTCCATCTACTGCTCTTTCCCCCCCCCTCTTCTCATCAGCACAAGCTTCCCATGATGGATTGGCTCATTGACTGATGCCTGGGGGGGCTGTAGTGTTGTATGTGCGTTGGGGTGTGCGTTAGGGAGAGGCAATGTGCTGAGGAGAGAGACAGGGTGAACGGGCAACATGATATCCCACAAAGATGCACTTAGCTTGCGTGGAATCATTTCACAAGGGAAAGATAAGTCTTTATTGAATTAATCACACCTCATTCTTTCTTAAGCACACACATGTGCTGAAACATAGTGAGTGAGTTTGAGGCTGAGAGTTGTTTGTTCTGGAAAAACTCAGCTGGTTCCTCTGAGTGGAGAGTCCTTTTCAACTTCCTCCCCCAAGTGAAAACACCCAAGTGTTTTTGTACATACATAAAAGTGCACGCACACACACACACACACACGCACACACACGTTATGCATGCATACATAAGCACAGACGGGTCGCCTGGGGCTTATGCTTCCTGGAGAGTAAAAAATGTAAAAGGACCGTTGTGTACTTCTGCACATGCCTGCTATGCCAGAGCTCCTGGATAGATGGGGAAGTACCTGCTTACTCCAACACACACTCAGTAACCCAATCAGTGTGTCGGACAGGTACTAGAGAGCCAAATGTGCTGCACGTCCCTCACTGGGCCACAGGCCAACTCGAGAGAGTTCGCACCAAGGTCACAGAGCACACAAACAGAACCCTCCAGGTACGAGGATCAGCATGCAAACAGGACAAAGGCGACTTAGGGAGACAAGCTCAGTGCATTGAATGACTTGTGGTGTGCACTGGCAACACACATGTAACGAAATGAGTAAGTAAAGAGGATTGAAACAAAGTTTGAGAGAATGTGAGTAAGGTAGTTTACTCATAGGGCATAGGAATAAAGGTCTGCTCACTGAGTTGTTCCACATGGGTGCCTGCGGTTTGGGCCTGTCCTGACCACAGTGCATGCATGTGTGTGCGTGTGTGTGTGTGTGTGTGTGTGTGTGTGTGTGTGTGTGTGTGTGTGTGTGATGTGTGTGTGTGTCCTCTAACCTTTCCTCCACCGTCACTCAACAACGTGGGAATGACTGTGGGGAGCCAAAGATCATGGAAACCAAAAAGCTGAATGACATCATTTTACAAGATCTGAGAGCACTTTGCTGAGTAGACCTGGGTGGCTGAGAATTGGCAAAAGACAGCATTGACTAATTTCTTTGCATTCCTCTTGTGGGTGTACTGTGACTACCTGAACATGTCATCAGCCATGAAGTTGAAACTTGAAATTCTTTAGAAGTATTGTGGTATTCTTTTGATTTTTTTTAATAGTTTATATAGTGATTTTTGGCACAGATACTGTGTGGCATTTTCATTTAAAGAAATAAGAAAATGCATCAATTGGCAAAGGTTTCTCCATTGTACTTGTATGGTGTGGAATGTAATCAAATACTTTTCTCAGTAGAGCAGTTGTATTTTGAACCATTCTTACCTGGTTCTGGATGACAAAAGGCAGATTAGTGCTTACTTTAAGAAACATACTGTGTTAAAAGAATATGTTTTTAAAAAAGGCTCACGTGATCTGGAAGGGTAATGTCTTTCTTTTAATTATTTCTTTTAAACAAAAAATATTAAAGATTCCTCAGGTATCTGGCACAGAATTCAAATCAGAAGTTTCTCATATGTTTAGGGAGGTTGTTCCCATTAGAGTTGCTGACAGGCAACGTATGTATGTGTGTCTACACGTGATGTATTTCAACTGTGATAATAGTAGATTTCAGTGACTAACATTGGGCTGGGTTTAATTAATAAACTATTCTTCAATAGATGTTGGACAATTTGAGGGAAAATCTGTAAAATCATACACTTAAAGAACTTAAAATATCTCATTTGTGAGTAAAGTATAGTAAATTTCATTTACCATTTACAAACTAAATAACAAGATCCAAGACTTCCCTTCCCTATTTGGTGTGAGTGAAATCAAAACACCAGTTCCAAATCGTTTTTGGATGTCAATATATAGTATTTCTCTTTGCGTCAGAGTGGTTTCAGGTCAGAGAAATAAATAATGAAATAAATGTATTTTAGGCCGAACAACTACACAAAAATAGACCCGCTAATGGAAATTTAATCGTTTCCATTCCAAGTCTTGTGATCTTTGTTTCAGGGTGAAAAGTTGGATCACATAAAAGATAAAAGTTGGTTTCCATCAACGGCACATCCAGCATGTTAGACACCCCGAAGGCCTCATCTCTCTGTTCTCTGGGTTGGCTGGATAGATAATATAAATGGTCATAAACAATCAATCTTCCCAATTCATCGCCACACACACACACACACACACACACACACACACATGGAAAAACCTTTAAAAAAAACAATGTCTGGACTGTGTTTAGTACATCGCAGTCTTTCTCTCACAGTCTCTGTCTCCCTGTCTTACTGTCAGGTTGGCAGAGCTTCTGCTGGCTGGCAGACTGGCAGGGCTATTGTTTTCATTTCCCTTCCATTAAACACAGCCTTGGGAGAAAAGAGAGGGAAAGTAGGAGAGGAGAGTGGAGAGGAGGGGCGGGGAACCATCTTGGGAGGATCTGTTGCTACTAGACAGCGTGTTTATCATAACAGCTGCTGTCCACAGGGGAAACTTGGCAAGTTACATCAAAGGCTCATTCACAGCCCACCTCTGCCATCTGACACACATACACAACCATGCACACGGGCGCACACATGCTCACAGGAGGACACGCCATCCTCCCGTTCAATGTGGAAAAGATATTGTAAGTCCCTATAAAAGGCCGATTCACAGGTTAAAGGAAGTTATGTTCCAGCCTTTATTACCTAAGCTGTTAGCTCTCGGCAGTGAGGTCTGTTTTTACGATTGTTCTGGTTTGTGTGTAAATGAATTAAAGTTCCATTTGAGTGGCGCCCCTTGTATATGCCAACACATTCTTCAGATTGAGAGCTGAGCTGGCCTCGCTTCAGCACATCTCTCTCACAGACTCTTGTTAATAGGGAGCAGTCCTTACAATCCCTCCCCTCAAGACAGAGAGAGAGGGGGGGAGGGGGGGCGGGGGGGAGGGGGGGGGGGGGGGGGGGGAGCCAATGAGT
>JAVQJF010042554.1:0-26347 GCA_036023855.1 Gadopsis marmoratus
GTTTCTTTCTGGCCGGACCCTCAGCCACCAGGTCCTCTCTGCAGCTCTCTCCCAGCTCTCCTTGACAGCTGCGCCTCTGCGCCTTTTGTTCGTGTGTCCTCCGCTTCTCCTGGCAATCAGGTGATGCGGATCAGCTGGGCTGCTCCTCCAGCTGCCTGATTGCATGTGGGTTGGGCCATCTTGCCATGCTGGTTTGTGCTCCGACGTCCCCACCCGGCCGGCACATGCTCTCCGTCAATGACTCGGCCCATGGCGATGTCACATAGCATAAGCAATGTGACCGGAAACAGTGCAAGCTAACCTGACTCTGTGCAAAGGTAGGAACAGCCACATACCAGCACCTCTAAAGCTCATTCATCAACACATTATATCTTGTATGTTGAATCCGTGCAAAAAAGTGTTAAAACAACAAATTGTGGTTTGACAAGGGGTGCTGGACTATTTCTTGGCCAGATGCGGAGACCTCCTGACATTTTGTGGTCACTGTGAGGTTTCCAGGCAGTTAATTAATTAGTGAACTTTAGAGGTGCTGGTATGCAGACCTCTTTACCTTTGGAGAGAGTCAGATTAGCTGTTCCCCCGGCTTTCAGTCTTTATGCTACAGTAAGCTAACTGGCTGCTGAATGTACTGTGGCTTCATATTTAATGGTATCAATCTCCTCATCAATCTTCTCATCTCACTCTCATCAAAAACACAGACAAAGAATATGACAAAATGTCAAACTATTTCTTAGATAGATAGAGTGCTTTATTAATAAAAGTGAAATTGCAGATTTTTGATTTGTATTGTGTCTTGTATTTTTTTGACAAGGTTCATAGGAATGGCATCAGTGAGTGTAAGGCTAACTACACAATGGATCCCCTTTATATATACACACACATACACACACACACACACACACACACACACACACACAGCATACAGGTATGTAATATACAGGAATGTATTCATAGGTATGTATTGTTCAGCTCAAATAGTTCCTGAGTAGATATACAGATATGTTATAATACAGGAATGTGATGTATCGCAATGCTGCAGAGATAAATAGAAAGATATAACGATTACACTAACAATAAAAAACAATCCATAGTTGTGGTTTTGAAAGTGCAAGCCGGCAGTACTGAATGAATGAACAGATGCAGACATGGATCAATAAAATTATTAGAATTATCTACATTCTATACCTGTAAATGATGCATGTCTTTATTCACCACTGACCAAGCAGAAGAGAAAAACTTCCCCTCATGGAGGAAACCATTATCTCTTAAAAGCAGCATTAGGAGAAACTGTGGCTGGTGACTTATAGATTTTCCACATTGAGAAATAGTGGCTTCATTCACCATAGCATGTTTCACTGAAACATACTCTACCTTGGGCTACTGCATGAGAAATGCCCTCCTATTAGGGGTGAAAGAAACGAGCTTTATCATCTTGGAGCTACGGGGATTCAGAATAATCAGACTCCTGTTTTTGATTTAATAGCACTAGACTTAACCTTGTCTGCAGATAATTATTAAGATGACAGATTTATTCCACTGCTGTTTGGTTGGATGTCTCATACCTTCTCTCTTTGAGAATCTGTTCGTCTCCACCTCAGAGAGAGACATATGGAGGCATTCAGCGGGTGGTCCTGAATTAGAGTAATTAAAAAGACACAGATGCCCCTGCACAGCAAGCCCAACCTGAGAGCAGGGCAGTGTCCAGACAGACAAGCAAAATCAGAGAGAGTGAGAGATCATATACTGAACAACCATTATCCGTTATTTTTAGTCTCTTTTCTCTCCGACTCGTTCCCTCTGGGGTCAGGCTGGGGCAAGCTGTGTTGAAAAGGGGTTTAATTTTTTCTCTCTTTTCACACAGTGGAAATTTGGCTGCTGCTGATAAGATTCTCCGCAGCATTGGCCGAGCTCATTTGAAGCCTTGACACCCTTTTTGGCGACCAATGATTCAGAGGTGACTGGACGACCTGATAGGGAGGGACTCTGGACGTCTTGTACACAGTGTCCACAACAGAATGTGCGATGCACATGAGCGCGTACACACATCATACACCTGCATGAATGAGGACAATGGTGACGCAGCGATGTCATTACCGTGATGTGGGAGAAAAACTTTAATGCTTGCCAATACAGAAGCCATTTCAATCATTAAGACTGTGGCATCTAGCTTCAATTTTATAAAAACCATAAAATGTCAGTTTTATATTTTGGTTTTTGTACAGATTAAACTAACATGATACAACGCTTGAATTACTGAGGCTGGATTCTGAACAGACAGACATGAGATTGGTGTTGGTGGTGGTGTTGATTTTTGCATCTAATTCATAATAGCCATTATCTAAGCTGGCATTTAAATATATATATATATATAATTAAATAAAGTATTAAAAACATAAATATAAAACGAACATGTGATTTGTGTGTGATGAGGAGCTCGCCACACTATTCTATATAATGCATGTTGTCCAATTAACCTTAAATAAGTTTGTTTCGGGGTGAAATTATATGTATTTTGCTCCTTATGATGTGCTGATATGGCAGGATATGTATTATGTGCAAAGTAATTAAACTGTCCTGGGCTGCGATCTAAACTTTACCAGCTCACACAGGCACATGTGCGCTGGATACCCCGCGTCACATCCAGACAAGGTCACCCTGCGTCAACAACGGTGACGCAGGAGTGTCTTAGGAGTCAGTGTTGGATGTCATTAAAGGAGTGCAAACCACAGGTCCACGATAACAGCTCAATCAGAGCCGCCTACCACCTAATCTCATCTGTCAAGGCAACATTAAAGTTGCATCGCAGAGAGGAAGAGCTCATGTACCACCCAGTCCCAGCTCACTGGTACATAGTATAGTAGGTGCACAAAGCCAGTGGATGACATGGATACTGCGTCTGCATTCTAATTTTGGTAAGCACTTGTGTATTCATGACCCTAAACATAGCTTTAGCTCGGTAGCTCTGATCAAATATCGGATAACTTTCTTAAAAATCATGCAATCATCAAAAGGTTTTAAACGTGTTTTTTTGTGTGCGGCAAATGGCTCGAAACAGGAAAACCCTTTGTATCTTGCCATCTCTGAGCTCCAAATAAACCAGCCTTTTCTGCACGGGGATAAAAGCGAGTTGCACAGTAGGGGGACTTGTAAATCCACTGAAACAGTACTTGGCAAATCATTATGCCACACAGGAGTTGTTGCTTGGGGCCGGAGGGAGACAGAGACAAAAAAAAACAAACAATAGGCAGGCACGGCGGCAGATAAACATTTGTTGCACATCAAAGCCTTGAATAGAGAAGGACATCAGAAGAGTCGATTCTTTTAGCCAGTGTGGACAGACGTGTATGCCGGGGATCAACTAGATTAAAGGGGGCTCCAAAGTGAGCCATTGATCCGGTCAGCCAGGTTTTTCTGCTGGATATTTATCGTTTATAGTGATGGTGGCTAATTTGGCTAATAACGAATCAGCAGCAAAAGTGTAAGAGCAGTTGCAGCATCTAAATGGAGCACGTTTTCCACACAAACACATGGACAGAGAGGAAAAAAAGAAAGAAAAACAGATATTAGAATCGCACCATGTAGAGGCTGATCTTTTAAAAAAAAAAATGTTTTTGTTTGCCAGCATATGGGTGCACAATTGGGTCAGGAGATATGCAAGCCCCTGTGGACTGTGGACAGATGCAATCCATGTCTGGCTGTGTTGATGTCCTCCCCCATCTTGTCTCTCTCACAGACACGCAGTGATCAGACAGTGACCTGTGGAAAAAACAGCCATGCCATTAAGATGCAGATGAGCAGAGAGGAGGATGCCTGACATGATAGCGGGCTTCAGTGCTTCCCTGACATCTGCTATCATTATGAGCCTTGCGAAGATTGTTTCCCAGAGAGGATGAGGCGGGGATAATCATAATCAAAAAGATATCTGGGGGGGTGGGGAAGAGCACATCTTCATTGAGGTGTATTGGAAAACCATTATTTTTTTAGCTTAATTTTAAAGTTCATATACTTCCTTTCAGTTACTGATCTATTTTCAGTTTTCAACTGCTCATTTAATTAGAAAGTTAATGCACAAGCTTGACATTATTTCTAATTGACTTTTGCGATTTGATCAATAAGACATATCCTGCAAATATAAGACATATGAACAAGCTTTGCAGCACATTGGTGTGCACACCTGTGCTTTTGTGTGCGTGTTAATGTGTGGATGTATCACATAAAAAACATGACTATGCTCTAAACTTTGTGTCAGTCAGCGATTCAATAGTAATGATGAGCCAGGTGTCTGCCCTTTGGCCAGCTGCCTGGAAATGGCATTAGATTAGGATGTCGGGCAGGGTGGAACGCGTTGGGCTGGGTGGGGCGATATGGAACAGCGACGCGGTGGGATTTTCATGAAACGCATCAATCATGTCATTGGCATATACAGTAGCTCTGACCTAGTGGCGAAATCATTTCAGCCTGAGGGCTGCATTATGACATTATGACAGCAGTATGGGAGGGAGTGTCATATAGTTTTTAAGCGTATTTGCTTATTTTGGTTTAATACATGACACCAGTGGTTCCCAACCCTTTTGGCTCATGAGCCTTTAAAGTAAAGCAGTTTTTACATGTAAGCCATTGTCATACCTTGCCCACTGTTTATGAGATGAAAGTAATTCAGCCTTCTCAAATTGTTCCAGTCGAATAGTGTTCAGAGGCCTGAAAATGTAAAACGATCCGGTAATTCACAAGGAAAAAGCACCAATTAGAGCAAAGCTGGGAAAGATAAACATTTTCCTTATTTCCCATCTTGTTAATCCTCTCAGGACCCCTCAGATTTATCTAGCAATTAAGCAGTCCCCTTGGTGAGGTCCGGACCCGTGGGTTGGGAACCACTTTATTAGATGATATAATATAACAGTCTTTCTGTATATCCAGAGCTTAGATATTTTGGGTAATTTGATTGAATTCTCTGCAATAAATGAATGTCGGCTCAACAGACAATTTTGTCCTATGACCTTATATAAATGAGCCAGTGCCGTCAATCCAATGAGGGAAAATCCCTACCGTATATATTTTAGAGTTCAAAGTAATATTTTGGCAGCAACTAAATGTATTAGTGTGTCTATCGATGATTTGATGGGAGCTCATGCGACAGATCAGCACACATCATACGGATTAAAACATATAAGGACCTTACACCCATCCAGGGCAGTCACCTAATGCCAAGCCAATAACTCCCCAATCAGCACAATGGCATGCATGCCACACACACACATGCACGCACACACAAATGAAAGGTCCCAGTGAAAAACATTCTATCACTTCAGTAGTCTGCTTATCTGGTGCAGCCACATCCACACTCTCCCAGGTGAGCACAAAGGCAGCAGCGGTGTTTTATGCTCTGCAGATGAGTTTGCTGATAGTTGCACTGTTTTATCCTGAATGCTGTTCAAACACAGACAGAGCCTGGAGTGGTGATAACCACAGCCACTGTCTCTTCTTGCACTTCTGTAAAACACAGGCAAAAGACATGCAGTTGGAGGTAATTAATGTTTTTCGTGACACACACACACACACACACACACACACACACACACACACGCATACGTACAACCACACAAAAACAGGATTTGGCTTGACTGGTCTGACTAAACACCACCACCACCTCCACGCACACTCCCGCCCACCCCCACGCCTTCCAAAATTAGCCCCTTGAAGCCACCCGGCCACCTCCTTTTCTCCCCCCTTCCTTCCTCCCCCTTGCACTCTGTGGTCTGAGCTGCTTGCTCGCTGTCCCGAAACATGATGAACCATTCAGCCCTGTGGGAATTTCTCCTCCCAGCAAGCTAGCGTCAGCTACATCTGTGTCTGTCAGCCAGAGTAGATGCAACGTCAGTAGCAGCAGTGTGGCAGTAGCGGTGACTTGGCTCAGGCGTCAGCCAGCCTCTCACTGACATTCTGCCTCAACTTGACTGAAAGGCGGCACAGTTCATCCAGCTCAGCTCGTGCTGGGAGGAAAAGTTCTCCCTCGTCCTCTTTCTTTGGCTCCTGTGCAGATGCTACTAATTTATGAATGAGCGAGGAAAGATGCTCTGCAACTTGGGGATACTTTTCTAATCTGAACACACAGTGGCTGTGTTGGACGGCTGATGGGAACATGATGCTGTGCTCCGCATCTCTTGAGCAAGGATAACCGAAGCCTTCTGACGTCCACTCTCCCTCTACTCTTTGTCCTCTTTCTCCTCTGCCTCTCTGCTCCCCGCTGGCATGTGAGGATCAAGTCAGCAGGATTTCTCATCCACCTCAATCCTCCCTCCAACTGTGTTGTGATCCTGTTCCTCGTCGCCACACTTGACCTGAAGGCGTCCCAGGCAAAACAAAGGGATTAACTATGAACTCTGTTCACACCAGGAGACACAGTCTGCCCTTAAACAGAAGACTGTGAGATCTGATGAAACTCGCTTGTGAGTATGTTAATCTTTTTTTCCCCCCTTTACATCAGTGACTTGTTTCACAGACTCTAGAGAATCATAAGTAATTGAATGTGCACTCTTTCATTAAAGCTCAAAGGCATAACCTGGATTCAAGGGGAAATAACGTCATGTGTGCACAAGTGCATGTCTGAGAGGTCTCCACATGTATATTTAATGTAGCCTTTTACCTTTTTGAAAGCAACAGAGGATGTGCTGCTGGAAAGATGTGTGTGCATCTGTTCTTCTGGAAGCCGTGGTGTATAGGAAAGTGGCATACATTATATTGGATGTGTATTTATTTGGTCACATATCAGGTACATTTTAAAGCCTACAGGTTATTGCTGAATAACGTGAAGAAATGTGTGTTTCCAAAGGCTGTAAAATCAGTAAAGTCCGAAAATATCTTGCCTCTTCACTATTTTATACACTCCATTCTCTGTCTCTCATGAGACTTCATCTCAGATTTACGTCTGCTGTGATAACCTTCATTCATCGTGCACATATTTCTATAAACACTTTTAGCCTGTTTTTTTGCCCCCACATCCTGTCTCCCCTCTACTCCTTCTATCTCCTTTTAGACTTGTCTTTGAAATATCTGATAACAGTATTCAAAATGTCTAAAATGTCCTTATTTCAGCTGCTGGTTCTAAAATATGGAGTCCATGTTTTTGTTTTTTTTAAATGTACTTTTATTTCTCTACCAAAAGACCAATCAATATTTCTCCACAAAAGCTAAAGGGCACATTGGCTCTCACCTCTTTTCCCCTCCTCTTTTAGATTAAGTGGAAATGGCAAAACACGGAAGGTTTAAGGAGCGAAGCATGATTTTAACGAGTCCATGCAGCCCCCACAGATCTTGTTAACTGTTATAGCAGCTGTAGAAAGGTGCTGGTGCTCTTTAAAAAACAACATAATGGGTGTGATTGTGGTAATGGTTTGGTGCGTTAGGAAATATCGTGACCAGATTGTAGACCGTACTTCACTGTTTTTGTGGAACTGTAAATGGTGGTTTGGGGAGTTGTCCAGCAGGGATATACTATAGCATCAGAGCTGTGCTCATCACACTGACACACGCTCATCACACTGACACACGTATATATGTTTTACTGCCTGTGTGTTATTGTGTGTGCTTAACCTCCACCATTAACTGAAAAGGAATATTTGAACAACAAACCACCACCTTTGTTTTTGCATCAGCAGAGAGAAAATTGCTCGCGTTATGAGTTGGGAACAGACATCAGACAACCAAGAGGCACAAACAGCACAAGACACAGACTCATATTTAGAAAACTCTTTATACAAGAACACAAATGAGATTATAGCCAGATCATTAGCCAAATGATGGGGCATTAATGAAATGTTGGTGCTCATAAAGAAGAACTCCTAGAGGCATTAAGTGTTAGCGTTTGCTGCCAAACCCACCGGGGTGTCCATAAGCAGATCACAAAATTCATCTAATGATCGTATGCATCATTTCCCAAAGGGGAAGAGATGTAATACGAGCTTGTACTTGCTTTAAAATCACAGGGGAGAGTAAAAGGTTTGACATTGCATTGAATAAACAAAAAGCAAACTCTGCATTACAGAGTATACATTCTAATTTGTGCACACCTGACATTATCCATCCTAATATGACTGAGACGGGTTTATTTCAACCGTGGCCACCAACACTGACACACTGATAAATGTTTCAGGTTGAAAATTTCAGAGCTTTAGTCAGAGCTTACATGTGAACATTTAGAATCCTCTTTCTTCCTCCTCCAATGCCTGATATGCAGAATGATTCAAACATGTCTTAGGTCCTCAAATATGCAGGAAACTTAACCATGGGTCAATGGGCGGACTACAGGATGCACGAACCATTGTGCCAAAAAGCTCTGGGCTGATTTGCACATCATACATAGTCACACATTGTGTCCTTTGCCTCCTTTGCTTTGACTCACCTCTATTTTCCTCCTACCATCTTCTTCTTCTGGTTTCTCTCATCTTCTTTCCTTTTCTTTAACAAATGCCACACACACTACTTGCGTTCAGGTTTCTTCTATGCAGAGCAGCAGTTTTCCAACCAAAGGAGTGTGTAGAAAAGGTTATGTATGACTGGGAGGCCTGGTGGGGGCCGGTGTATGGAGCCACTGCACAGGAGCACTGATGGCCAGGTGCCAGAGGACCTGCAGGAAGACACCCTTCAACATGTCCCCGCTTCTGCACTCAGTACGGAGGCTCAGGACGGATTTGTGCTACCTAGTCTGTCCTCACAGACGGGGCACTGTTAATCACTGGATCAATGACCATTACTTATGCATACTGAGCTAACAGGATATTTCAGGAGGCGGTCAGATATGCTTAGGATGTATGTGTAATGAGAACATTTTTGGTTTTCTTGGCAAGAGTTAGAGCCAGATATCTTTGCACCAACTATTTGGCACTGATCCATAGTAATGACCTGCGGGTATAATATTTTTATATCATACACTGTATAACCAAGTCACAAATGCAGGCAGTATGCTTCCAGAAATTCTGCAGTAGTTAGTCTTTTTTTTCAAACACCCCTTTTTTTCTGACCAGACAGCATAAAAGAGCTCTTCCCCACCCTGCGTCAGATTTGATACCAAACTGCATCCATAAAAAGTCCAGATACAGGCGACAACAGACCATATTCACTATTTATAGTGATTCAGACCCCACCCCCTGAGTTCTGAGTGTGCCACTAAAATGCTTCCTGCTTCGATTTTGAAGCTATTAGCAGGCTTGACTTGTTCTACCGGTTGAGGTCAAGAGGTAGAACAAGTCTATTTCTTAAGTGTGTGTGTATGCTTAGCAAAACAACAGTAATCAGTGAGTCAGGAATATTGTCATTTCTCAAATGCCAGCGAAGAGTGGGGTAAGATGAGCCCGTGGGTAAGTTGACCCACCCCCTGTTTCTAGGCAACCGTGCACATTTGTTGTCATGTGACCATAAATTCAGGAAGCACCCATCATTACTATATGGCTGTGATGGAGAGAGGCACATGGGACAAGTGTTAAGTATTTATTTACACAAAATACATTTTATTGCTTGTCTTCAAGTTTTCTGCATGTCAGGTATAATGAATGTTATGTCCAAGCATATTTATCCAGGTCTAAAAATTTGTATTATACATGTTGGTGATTTGGCACTGTATAAAACCATGTGAGTAATTTGGGTAAAGATGAGCCTGAATTGCTAAGCTAGGCGGTTTTTTCCAAAATAGTGGCTATGGGGAAAAGTGAGCCAAATGCTGTGGGGTAAATTGAGCCAGTGGTTCCTACCATAAGGCACAAAGCTAAGTTAGGTCTCCGAAGAGCAAAATGGTATTTCAATTAAGTATTGCATAACTGGTTTGGTTTATGTTAAACACTGTAGAAAAGCAATCATGCCAAGAACCTACAAGAGAAGAACCAACTGGGGTTCAACACCTCTTGAAGAGATGGAGAGCAGAGATTGATGTAAAGGGAGGACAGTCCATCAGATCAGTGGCAAAAGACAGAAGTAAAAACAGTAGGGTACAGTGGAACAGAAGAAGCAGAGAGGGTCTTCACAGAGGAGGTAAAAATGGAGCTTGCAGACCACACCAAAAAGCTGGCTGACAAGTTCCATGGACTCACTCCAAAGAAATGCTGTGAACTGGCATTTGATTTGGCAGAAAAAAATTCCTCTTCTCAACAACTGGAAAGAGAAAGGTTTAGCAGGTAGGACATGCAGGAAATTACATGATTCAGTAGGTCAGGAAAGGAGATATCTTGTGAAGATAAATATAGTATATTGATTGAATAAATAAGGTTTAACTATTCTGATTCTTACCATGGCTCTTTCATGTTTTGTCTTTGTTTATGCATAAATTCCACTCCAAATATGATTTATAATATTGACGAAACAGGTGTCACAATAGTGCAGACATCAAAGCAGGTAGTGGCAGAAAAAGGAAAGAGGCAAGTGGGTGCCATCACGTCTGCTGAAAGAGGACAGCTTGTGACTGCGGTCTGTGCAGTAAATGCTATGGGGAATGCAGTCCCTCCCATAGTTATCTTCCCAAGGGTAACATACAAAGACCATTTCATTACAGGAGCACCTCCAGGATCAATTGGTACCTCCACCAGATCTGGCTGGATCAGTCAAGACACCTTTGCTGAGTTCCTTGAACATCTGGTTCAGCACACCAACTGCTCCTCTGACCATCCCATGTTGCTAGTTCTTGATAACCAGGAGTCCCACATTTCACCGAAGGCACTGGATATACCAAAAAGAAAGGGTATTGTTAGGCTTCCAATTCCACCCCACACCTCCATCCCATCGCCTACAGCCTCTGGACAACAGTGTTTATGGTCCATGTAAGACATATTCCAGATGGTTGGATGAGATCTAACCGAGGCAAAACGGCCAGCATATACCAAATCAATGGATGTGAGAATGAGGATTTTGTCAGCAATGACACAAGTGTCCCTACAGTTTAAAATTAGTCATAGAACACTACAAAACATGAATAACACTGAAAATAAGACTAACGGTCTACAGCTATGCTAGCAGCTCTGTGAACACAGCAGGGCTTTGAGTTACATGCTAACATCCGCATGTTAACATGCTCACAATGATAATGCTAAGGTACTTATGTTTATTTTGCTAATTAGCACTGAACACAATATATAGCTGAGGCTGATGGGAATGTCATTAGTTTTGCAGGTATTTGGTCATAAACCAAATTATTTGACAAATGAAACTTTTGACCTGATGATGGCACAAGGTGGCAAGTCAGAGGATCACCAAAGTTATTACAATTCATTCTGAGTTCAGTAGTGGTTGAGATATTTCATTCAAGACCAAAGTGGTGGACCGTCCAACCAACCAACCAACACTGCTATATGTATATATGCTATAAAGGCTTTGACTGATCATTCTCCCCCTCTGAGTGGAAAAAGGAGTAAAAGCCAATGTGTCATTTTACCTCATTATAAGAGTCTCTGTTAAGGTAAACAATCCAAACAGAACAAATGAAGGCCACGTTTGTGCTGACCGGGAAACGGCAGAAAAATCTGTGGCCAGATTTGTGGCACCTCCTACACTAAACAGTGTAATGATGTGGGGATTTGAGTGATGTGATATGAAATGCCATTCTTTAACAAGATGAGGGACAATCCAAGTCCTGCAGGAGGACCCCCACAGTGACAGGAATGTTATTTGTGTGGGCCTCGGGCTACCGCTGGCACTCTTGGTAACCTGGCGCTGTCAGAAGAATGCCATTGAGTGTGGAAGTTTTTTCTCCAGTAGGCTACGGGGTAGTGATTAGGTCCAAAGCATTGCATTGTGGTCTGAAATAGCTTTTTAGGAGGAACTCTCCAGTAGAGACAGCAGTTAAGTGAGATCTTCTTTTCGCATGAGACGTGAGAGATCATGCAGTTTGGGATATACATGCATCAACAAATCCAGCAGTTTGAGAATGTTCATCCAGCTTTATCTTAAGCAAACTCTATTTCATTCCCAATGCGATGAGGAAACTGCAGGGTGACGTCATTATCACCCTATAACAGAGCCAAAGTTACATTTAGTGACATAAGGTTCTCTGATTAGTACCACAGCAGTCAAAGAGAAGGTCTAGCTGTGATTGCAGTTTTCTGAAGCTGACTTTGTTGTCCTGATACACACCACAATGTCCCCTTTGCAGCCCTCCGATGAGAGCACTTCTACACTTCAGGTCTCTGTATATGGGAGAGGTCAGGACCTGGTCACACAATGCAGCAAACCCAGGACAGCAAATTTAGTAGGGAGTGGACTGTCATAGGATTCTGTACTATTGCTTTCTACTCTTGGCTGTTGTGCTTCTCACCACCGTAAGGAAAAAACAACGATCAAGGTGATGAGTGAGACAAAACATAGTACCTCTTATTCCACACAATCCTGGTTGTCTGAACGGATGCCACGGTCTAGGTGGCTCTTCACTCGGTTGAGACAAGTGTCCCATTGGTTTCACTTCCATTTGTAAGCAGGTTTCACCACAGAGGAGTTGAGCATCGGCTTAGGAGTCCTCAGTGGCACGCTCTTGTGCAGACAGCTGGTGTACCTTTTTACAGTGGGTGAGATGGATCCAGGATGATCTCTCTGCTATGTGGATGGATGGATGGATGGATGGATGGATGGACCCTTCCCACTTAGGTGCATACCAAGTTTTTTGTTTGATGATCATAATGAGAACCCAATCTCCTGGTTTCACAGGCTGGGCTGCATCCGGCACAACCTGAGTAGGAGTGACAACAGAAGACGTAATCTCTTTTCTTTTCAACATATTAGTCATATATTCTGCTGTGTTCTCTCCCATGTGTTCATCCTGTCTAACAAATGGTCTTAGTTCTGTGAGATCGTAAGGTCTGCCATACAGTGATGCAAAGGGTGAAATCCCTCTGCTGCTAGGTAGGATATGCATACTGAGCATTACTGGAACTAAGCATTGTATCCAGTTCTTCCCTGTTTCAGTCTTCATTTTTCCCGCTGACTCTGGATGATAAGAGCAGTGATATTTTACACTTATGCCAAACACTGTGGGTAAATGACTTATTATTTTATTCACAAAGTGAATGCCACTGTCACAATAAATTCTTTTTGCTATGCCAAACCGTGGTATTATGTCTCTTGTCAGCGCTTTTGCTACTGTAATAGCATCTGGTGTTTTTGTTGGAAATACTTCAATCCATTTAGAATACATGTCTATTATTGTCAGGCAATATTTCTTCCCTTTGCATTGATTTAGTTCAATAAAGTCCATGCAAAGATATTGTAATGGATATTCAGGTTGTGGCAATTTTTTTTTGTAGTTTGTGAAGCCAGTCAACTAGGATCTAAATAACTATGTATTTAGGGATTTGACTGACTGAGGGGACATCCACACCCATTTGCCAGCTCTGGCTGATGGCCTGAAGGTTCATTTGCTACAACCCACTTGGAGGGTTTTTCTCTGTGATGGTGATCTGCCCCCGAGTTCATTAATGCTCCACACTGAGAGCCTCAAACAGTCTATACCTCCCTGAGGTTGGATCTATGCCACTGCTGTTCTACTGGTCATTTCCAATAGTAAGCTATGATTCTGGAGAATGTGAACATTTAGAGCTTGGAAGGTCGTATACCGGAAATAGACACTGGGCTGGGACATGGCACTGAGATTCCCTAATTTTAAGCAGAGCAAGTGGCATGGTGGAAAATACCAATGCTGTAGGGCCCAGTTGGCTGAGGCATTTTCTGAGAGAGGAGTGTCCTCTTTGGAAAGGTGGAAGGAGGGAGTGAGAACTTATTATCTCAACTGACAGTGTGGAACAGTACAAGAAAGAAAAACCTCACACTCAAACGCTGTACAGTCTGAATGGGTACAAATCTGTGTTTCCCCCACAGAATATAATCATCCATCCGCATATACAAATGTACTCAAATTACGGGATTTAATTTGATAAAAACCTTCAAGGCAAGACCAAGACCATGACCACATGGCACTGTCATGCATTTGTAGGTCATGAAAGGCAAGGCATCAAGCCATAGAAATCTCCTGTGTGCTTGTTTCGAGCGCACAGGTTCAGGTTGGCATGTGTAGCCCCTCAGCCGCTATCAGTTGGTGCATCCAGCACCAAGGGATGAAATGTGCATGCACACACCACTGCTCTAGCCTGTGAGTGAAGAGGCCATGTGAGAAGGAGGGTGTGGAGGGTGCATGCTGCCCTCTACCTGTACAGGATGCATAGTTACGTGTGAGTACTGTACCTCCTTGATAATAAAGACATCATTATTCATAACAACACTGCTTAAACATTGTGTGTTGAGTAGTGATGGGAACTCCGAATCAGTGTGAGCAGCCGCACTCTATAAGGCTAAAACTCAGGTAGGATTTTTCTTTCATACAGGTCTCTCACTACTTCTGGGCCAGTTTGCTAAACTGCTTTGAAAACAAGTTAGCAGTGTAAACCAAACCGTAAGTCCAAACCTCACTAAGAACAGACCAGAGAATACAACTTGCTGTTCCGCTGTTGTACACATGTGCCTCTGTAGTTGGCTTTGGAGACAGAAGGTGACCTAAATGTTCGGCATTCATGTGATGCTTTAAAGAGGGAAATGACCACCCGTGCACTGCTCTCCTAATAGACTGAAGTGCTGCAGAGAGGGGAGTATATTGCAGGACTTGGGAATTGCAGAGGCTCTCCACGCAGAAAATGTTTGCTTATTTGATTATATTATGGTCATTGAGTACACGCTGCAGAAATACGAATTCGATGCACGGCTGACAAATCAACTGGCAGTGAGTTTGAAATGTAGGCAGAATTGTATGTTTCGTCAACATCAAAGCTGGGCACAGGCTGCATCTGTCATTTTATACACTTTCAACACATTTCATGGCTGAATGTATTGTATTGGCTTCCACAGAGTGCATCAAAGTCGTTTTTAACTCTTATATATCCAAGTGTTCATGTTTTGATTTCTTCATACAGTATTTCTGCATACAAAAAAATCTCATCATCATTATTGTTTTTGATTAGCCTTTGTGATTGCTATTATAAAGCAGTGTTAATGGTGAATGCACTTCATAAACTGGTTGGGTGAAACTGTTCAGAATGATATAGTGGCAATAATGACCTGCCGTGGATATTCACTTTGATTTACTCACACTCCAGGCAATTCATTTTCCTCCCACAGTCCAAAAACATGCAGGTCAGGTAAACTGGAAGTTGCCCACAGCTGTAGATGTGATTGTGAATGAGTTTCTCTTTGTGTTAATCCTGGTAAAACTGATAACCTTTACTGGGTATTTCCAATTGTTTTGCCCATTGCATGCTGGGAAAGACTTCACCTTCCAATGAGCCTGTGCAGTGATACGTTTGTGTAGAAAATGGACAGACAAGTACCTGAAGGTTAAATAATTTCTAAAGAGATTAAATGATTAAATCAGACATATTTCAAAGAGTTCTGCATTTAAACTTATGTGACATTTGCAGTTGGTGAATTAGATATTTATTATTAGTCTTTATTCTGCAGACACATTATAAAGGAACACCACAGGGTTCACATCATCAATTCCAGTTTGCACACAATGAATCTGTAGACGTCCCAAAAGCTGTAAAGCTAGTAAGGACTAAGCACTTGAGGCTTTATGGTCCTAAATAACCATCATCATTTGTTTGTTGGGGGATTTCAGTTTTGTCACAAACCAGAATTGTTTGCCATATTTTCTCATTCATATCATCACAGAAATGGCCAACTTACTGAACAGACCTTATGCACTATTAATATAACAGCACAAATTTAGAGCAAGGAATACAATTATGTAATGACCTGGATTTTTTAAACGTGCCACAGATGTTTCCAGAGATTGCCTAAACCACTCCATATGGGTATACTCACATGAGCTTGATGTAATTGTGTGAACTGCGTGAAGACAATGGGTTAATGACGTTTCTTTTCTACAGATGCAACTGACAAATAATAGTGAGAACAACGGCTTCAATACGATCTTTATATATAATCCACTAAAGTGAATGCTACAATCTGTTAAGGATGTATGACAAACACAGGTTTTACATTTAGTTATAAAGAACAATACATATTAAGCCTGCAATCTCCTCCTTTTGTAAAGCCAAGTGTGAATATTTAATGCTCAACATGCTGAGTTGCTGCCATCTAGTGGCTACGAATGGAACCTTTTTTAAGAGACAGAGTAACAGTTTCTTTCTTCTCTTTCCAGGAGATCTTCCTGAAAATGACACATCCAAGCACTCTTGTCATGGTTGGATGCTAATAAACATAAGAGGACAATGGAAGGAATGAGCATACTGAACTCCACTGTAAATACCAGTACAATGGATATCCATTTGGTCACTCACAGTCTCTGGGAGGTGATCACCATTGCGACTGTGTCAGCTATAGTCAGCCTCATCACCATTGTGGGGAATGTCCTGGTGATGCTCTCCTTTAAAGTCAACAGCCAGCTAAAGACAGTGAATAATTACTACCTGCTGAGCCTAGCAGCTGCTGACCTCATCATAGGTGTTTTTTCCATGAATCTGTATACCTCTTATATACTGATGGGCTACTGGGCGTTAGGGAACCTTGCCTGCGACCTGTGGTTGGCGGTGGACTATGTAGCCAGTAATGCCTCAGTCATGAACCTGCTGGTGATCAGTTTTGACAGATATTTTTCCATCACCAGACCTCTGACCTACAGGGCCAAACGGACTCCCAAACGAGCCGGGATCATGATAGGTCTGGCCTGGCTGGTGTCACTTATACTGTGGGCCCCACCTATTCTCTGCTGGCAATACTTTGTAGGAAAAAGGACTGTCCCTGAGAGGCAATGCCAGATCCAGTTTTTCTCTGAGCCTGTGATAACCTTTGGGACAGCGATCGCTGCCTTTTATGTCCCTGTATCAGTCATGACAATCCTATACTGTCGAATCTATAAGGAGACGGAGAAGAGGACCAAAGATCTGGCGGAGCTGCAGGGGATTAACTACGCCAGTGACTCTGGGGCTACCCAGCCTCAGAAGACCATTATCAGATCCTGTTTTAGCTGTAAATTAAGGTCAGCTTCACATGACAGGAATCAAGCCTCTTGGTCCTCCTCCAGCAGAAGCAATGCTGCCAAATCAGTAGCCACCACCAATGATGAGTGGTCCAAAGCTGGTCAGCTGACCACCTTCAATAGTTATGCCTCCTCCGAGGATGAGGACAGACCTGTGTCTCCCGGGGGCTTCCAGCCCTCCTTCAGGAACCAGGCTTGTGAGACCGTCAAGAGTGGGGTGGGCAGCGAGAGCGAGCAGCTCAGCAGCTATGACGAGGATAGCTTCTTCCAGACAGCACCCAAAAGCAACTCTCAGAAGAGCAGCAAGTGTGTGTCCTACAAGTTCAAGCCTGTGGCCAAAGACACTCACGTGGAGCACCACAGCAAAAACGGAGACAGCAAAATGGAGTCGTCAGCGTTCTCCTCGGCCGAATCCATGAGCGTTCCGTCCACCTCCTCAACGTCTAAGCCCATAGACGCCACGCTGAAGAACCAGATCACCAAGAGGAAGAGGATGGTGCTGATCAAGGAGAGGAAGGCAGCGCAGACTCTCAGCGCTATCTTGCTGGCCTTCATCCTAACATGGACGCCTTATAACATCATGGTGCTTATTTCTACCTTCTGCTCAGCCTGCATTCCCCTCTCGCTCTGGCATCTGGGCTACTGGCTGTGCTACGTCAACAGCACTGTCAATCCCATGTGCTACGCCCTTTGTAACAAGACTTTTCAAAAGACCTTCCGTATGCTTTTACTTTGCCAGTGGAAGAAGAAAAGGATTGAGGAGAAACTCTACTGGTATGGACAAAACCCTGTGGTCAGCTCCAAACTGACATGAACTATTATTTTTCTAAGATGGTGTATGATGGTGGCTGTAAATTATATGTTTGTATGAACACTGGCTTTATGAACTTGAATTCATATTAGGTGATATCAGAAGTAAACATGCTATATCAAAGAGTTGGTGCAATTTACAGTGCTGCTCATTAATCAGTAGGTCTGCTGTCGTGGATGTTAATTATTGCTCAAACATTGGAAATGGAAGAACATTATAAAATTGTCCCAGTATCATCATCATATAAATATATATTAAAAAAATCAATATAAAACATTTCCCCCAATAATTGATGCTCTTATGCAGGAAATGCCATCAATTAACACACATTTTGCAAATTGTACATGATAAAATTGCTTCTAATAATTTACACTGTATATTGGTTTAGAAGAACTAAGAATTTCCAGTGTCCTCCCCAAGTTGATGTTCTTACACCCAAAATGTCATAACACATGCAAATATGTTTTATTCTGTAGGTGTTGTGTTTGTATTGAGGAGGCACATTTTGGAATGACTATTTTACTTTTAAAGGGCTAATTAATACGTGTCATTCTGAAGTCAGAATCTGCTTGCCAAGTCAGGATTGTAACATGATGATGATAATCAAAGCCTTTTTATATGTGCCAGTGTCATTTGTCAGACCAGTGAATATAGATTCACCTTCACATTCTTCACATTACATGCTCTGCATTTTCTGTCCTAAAAGATCTCAGTGGAAAATAAAAGAATGGTTTCATAAATTCAATTACAAAAAATTATAAATGACCCCAAACTGAACCCTCCACTAGTCATTTTACTCAAACTAAATGACAAACTTGCTGAACAATTTCAGTGTTTACAATGGGAAAAGTGTGGAGGATTTAAGAGCACACATTGTTTATTATAATCTGTTTATTACTCTTCATCCTCAGGATATTTTCTCTTTCTTTGAGCATTGAAATACAGTATTTGTTTTCTCTGAACTACTGTAGCTAAATCAATATGTCATCATATCTTCATTGTATTTCTGGCAAACCTGTAATGTACTGTGGCAAAAAAAAAATGCTGTTTGTGAAATGTCCTGTAAGCATTGGATAGGAGATGACATGCAAAATATATTTTGCATGTGTCATAAGCTATAATGTCATAAAACACTTTTTTTATTAACTGTGATAAACCAGAAATCTGCTCTTGCAATTTGGAGAATGAAATGCTTTGCTTCATGTATTGACATATGGTGTATGATGGAAACAAAGCTAGAGCTAAACCCGTACTGCTTTTTTATACTGTGTTCCAAGTTTGTGATTCTTTTTTTGTTCTTTTCAGTATTTTGTGATCATGTCCATGCATTCCGGAATAAATGTGGTGAATTGAATGTCCAGCTTTGCTGCAAAGAAAACCTAAAAAAAACAACCCTAAACTCTTGGCCCTCAATAGCTGCCAAACTGTATCACAGTTAATAGAATGGTATCCTTATAGCTCATCCTTCTTGCAGTCTCCACTGTGAATCAGTTTGACTGTGTCTGAAGGTCTCACCATCATCCATGCGTACTTGCACAGTCGCTCCTTGTTGCAGTCCTTTTGCCAGTATATGACATTCCTGCGATTGAGGTTGGCACCGGCACAGGCGTCATACCACCAACCCCCTCCTGGCACGCCCTGAAACTCCAGCTTGGCACAATTTTGGAAGTAGTTGTCATTGTCTCTGTCTTTGGTGGTGAACCTCTGGTTGTCATGCAGGTAGTTCTCCGTGTCCAGGGTCAGAGCATCTACAGCTGTGCCCTGGAACAACCCCAGCCTCAGCCTGTACGCCGATAACTCATCCTCCACAAGGAATGGATCATACTCGCCCGTCTTTGTGATGGCGTCTCGGTCCACTAGTTTTACCCCCAGTTTATAGTGCCCAGGGCCGCGGGTGAGCTGATGAAGATATTCATTCCCAAGCCAGTGATTGCCAGTTACAGCCCCAAAGCCATACTTGTACTCAGCCCAGGTACGATCAAAATTCACGCTGCTGTTGACGGTGATATGCTGCACCACGGTCCAGCCTCCCTCCTGCATGGCGCAGTAGGCCACAATGGGAGAGTCACCTGGTTGGATCAGGTACACCCCGTCTCTGGCCTGGCCTGAAGAGGTCATCAGCATTTCATGGCAGTCTCTGGGTAGCACTGTTGTGCAAATTAACATATCAGTCATAAGTGTGAATTAATACACTCTTTTTTTTAAGCATTCCACTCTCTGCTGTTGGTGAGTAAGAGATGGGTGGGGTGGTGGAGATGTATACTTTAATCAGATTTATATTCACTTCAGGCTATTTATGTGGACAGTCTCCGAGTATTCTCAACATCAACAACTGGGTGGAGACAGACTAGTGGTTTTACACTTTTTATTTCCTTCTGGCATGTGTCATTATGCAAATATGGCATATTTGATTCAAATTCAGTAATGTCAAAGTAATCACATCTAAATTGTTCTTATTTAAATGACTAGTCTGACATTTTAGGAAATACACTTATTCACTTTCGTGCAGAGTGACTGATATCAATCTTCTCGTCTGAATTTTTCCTAACATGTTCAACTATTCCTTTGAAGTCACTCTGAGCACAATTTCTAGCAACAGCACTCCCAAAAGCCACACTGTGGTAAACATTACATTGATGGCAACGCCAACACTATTTCTCAATGTCTCCCAGGTAAACATGTTAAAACCTTGATCAGTTGCCAAACTATTACAACTGTTTGTCTGACAGACTATCTTACTCAGATACACAAATCACCTGATGAGACGTAACACTTATCGTTAATGAGTCACTAAACAATTTGGGTCTACAGCCTGGAATTTGACCCACACCCACAGGAGATTATTTGATTCTGAGATAAAGGTAATTCACCATTTAAACTCAATCACAGGACTGTTTCACTCACACACTGTGCCATTATCATCAGCCAGTGTTTGGACAATTCTGTGCATTTCAGTCTCCAGCAACTGCAAACAAAGTGCATTATTGAGAAAAGTCAAACTGAAAGTGAAAGTCTATACACACAGATACCTTTCATTGTAGGGTTCAGGACCAAGTTATGCTCTTCTGGGGGAATGAGATTCAGGTTCTCAGCTTGGAGATGCTCCAGATCAGCTCCAGCCACACTGAACAGCAGCAGGGCCACCACTGGCAGCCAGCATCTCAAACATTTCATCCTTCACTCTTTTTTGCTGTCAGAACAACAGTGTTTAGTAGTGATACAGTACTGTAAGCTTCTTATTGAATTCAGTTAACTTAATGAAAAACACACAACAAATCTGCACTGAAGGACAAAAAAAGGGAAGTTATTTTGAAATTTAACAACCTTCTACTGAAGGTGCTCACCTTCAGTACAGCCACATGTATGAGGTGGCAGAAATATGTTGGTTCTCTGTGGCCAAATCTGTTCCCACACTCCTACTGTATTAGTCCTCACTGACTAAGTGAAAAGCAGCAGAATGTAAACAGGGCTGCTGACTGCCGAGTTCAGATTAAGAGTCCACTGAAATCATTTCACACAGCGTCTCCTGCCCAGTCACAGCTGGACTTCAGCCTCAGGTTCACATCACAGTGACAGCAACCCTCCACTTATCTGTGTCAGGTGAGATAAACCGACATGTAAATGGTGAGATACTGTATGAGCTATGTAAAGCCCACATCTCTGCCTTACTTTAAATCACATCAAGCCTGAATGAGGCTGAAGTCCAGATGAGACTAAATTCTAGGGGTTCAGCTGAAATGTGTTGCTAGTGATCTTATTTCACCCAACTGTACTTTAGCTTGAGGTGAAGTACAGTGTTGAGTTAAAATGCAGAATGTACAGCTCCACAGGGTTGGGGGTTAGCGAGTGTTTTGTGTTTGCACTGATAAAACGGAAAACATATCGGTGCTGTGTTCTCCCACAGAAGAAGAGTTGTAACAAATATTCATTTCAATACCAAGCACAAAACCTACAAACCTTAAAATTTAAAATACAATTTTTATTCATCACCAATGGGGCAATTAAAGACCATTGACACACAAAATATATCAATGAAACAAAATTCTTGCATTCATCCTTGAATTCATGAAAGCCTCCGTGTTTCTGCGATTAAACTCTATCATAATTACAACATCCTACTTGGTCAATGAAAAGGCAATAAAAGTAAATTTAACACACGATTCGATTTATATTGCACAGTCACAATGCTTCTGTTCAATTTGCAGTGATAAATACATCAAACTCTATAGACATCACCTCGGGGCAGGTACAATACAAACTGAAAGGCACTTCTCTGTGAAAATAACAGCAGCGCCAATATGGTGATTCTACTAAGGATTCTTTGGATTTCTGTGGGGCTGCTGCCAGAGAACGATTGCAGTCAGGTAAGTTGAGACAGGAAAGAATCAATGACCTAAGGGGGAAAAAAAGACGCAAGAAATTTCTTGTATAAGAAAATTCAGAGCCAACAATGACAGTGGTGATGACTTATTCATACATGCAGCACTGACCTTTGCCATGTCCCCAGCAGTTCCTGGAACATATTTCAGTAAGGGTTCCTGATACCATAACTCCAATAACTGCTGATTAAAGGCCTGGAAACTTCTGTAACAAAGTTAAATAAATAGATCAGCTACTATTATGTATCTGTTTAAAAGGCTGAGTGAGTGAACAGATTTTCTTTACTGTGTCTTAAGTGTATTTATGCTTTGATAGAATAAAAAAAGTTGCTTGGATATACACAACTTTAATCTCTTTAAAGAATCTTACAGGTCATAAAACACTGCAGCACTTACTTATCCAAGGGAGGTTTAGTTGATCCACTATAGCCACTTGCTCTTAGCTCCTCCCACCAGTGTTTCAAAACTGAATTTATCCACTTTAAACCAACAATAAGATACCTGTGAGAATCAAAGACAAACTTCAGTTCCTTTGCATTTCTGTACGGTGATTATCCTGCTGCATGCCGTCTGTTCTTCTACGTACATAATGTATTTCATTCTGTAATAATTCAGTTTTGTTGCAAAATAAAACAGTTCATTGCAGCAGGAATACTCACTCTTCATATGGAGTGGTGAGGACTTTCTTAACCAAAGGAAACATGTCAACACAACAGCCACTGGTGATCCTGGGGGAATCCTCATCAATGCTGCAGAGACAATGAGATCGTGATTAGATTAACATGTACTCCAGCTGCAGTCTGCGTCAGTCAGACTTCAAGAAATTCAAGTCACTCACCTTTTGCTTATCAGTGGAAGAAAATCAACAAACACACCAATGTCTTGGATTCTGTACAAAGACAATGACGTAACAATTAGACATTCCAGCAAACATACTCGCATGTCACATTTTGGAAAACAACTACACGCTACATGCTCGTACCTCAGAAAGTATGTCAACAGCTCTCCAACATTTTTCTGCCACAACGTGAAAGACACTTTCAGTCTCAGATGTCTTGCAAAGAGGACTTCCGTCATTGTGCTATGATCCCTTGTGAGCTGAAAAACAGTGTTATGTTCAGATTTTATCTGCATATTAGCAACACAGTAGTTCATAAAATCAAAACAACACACGGAGCAGTCTGAACTGTAATAGAATTTCTAACCTCGGTGATTGTAAAGTAGTCAGCCTGTTCAGAACCGGTTCTACCAGTCTTGTGGTTATTACTGACATTTAGTGGGAACTCCCAACAGTCCATGTCTAATATCTCCTGTTGCATGACCTCAATGCATTTCATCTCATTCTCCTTGTTTGCAGCATCGTAAGTCCTCCCAGTCCTGAGCTGCTTCCTCCGAACCCGCTTCACTCTGTCTGTCTTGTTGCCGGAGCGACTCACCGGATACCTGGGCAGGGTGAAATGTTCAAACACTCTGTTGACAGCCAAATGACCATATGCATTTGCTGTAATGTAAACACAGAACAAGCACAACCTACCACTTTCTGTCGACCTCCTCGTTTTTATCATAATCCGCCTGCATATAAAAATAAATTTTGCTTGGTGATAAATAACACAATTATAAGAAACAAAATAGGTCAAGCATACAGAAATACATTTGTGTATTATACTGTGTCACCCAGCTCACTTCTTTTGTGTTCCTCCCATGAGGATAGGTCACCCTGTACTGGGCTGCATCCTGTTGTAAGGCATGTTCAGGATTTTGGTACTCTCTGTCTTCCCTGTTGTTGTCCATTAGACCTAGAGAAAGGCAAGCCCCCTGTTAATAATAATAATAATAATAATAATATAATAAATACATGTCTCTAAATCTATTATTCACAGCATTCACATAGCATTTTGATATGTGTTTAGGTGGCAAAGATATGTTAAGCCAGCATATTAGAAAACAGGCATTCTGGGAGACGTTTTTATCCTCCAGTCTTGCAGGTTCTCCAGGCTAAAACATTAAAACACAATTTCCCACAATCCACGTGGGCATTGTTGTTCTTCTGTCCAGTGACGTAGTCAGGAACTGATCGCGGGCCAAACAGTTGAGTTGCGCTGTGAGTGTTTTTAGTTACTAATTTGACATTTAGGCAACTTGTTCTGATCAGACAGTGCGTGAGCTTTTGGAAAGCCTAGTTCATTATCTACATTATCTAATTGTAAGCGTTGTTCAGAGGCGCGAAGTAAAATGGCTTTCTCTTGTGCGTCGCGCCGTCCGTCCGCATCGTAGCAGTTAGTTGTTGATAACAGCGGTAAGAAATAGCGTGACGGTTTAACATTACAACCCGTGGTCTAGTAAATAATCTATAACCTTCACAGCAAATCGGAACTCTGTTACAAGCACCTAACGTGAAGCAAAAGAACGTATCCTAACTGGTGTAACTTCACTCACCTTGCTTTCCTTCCCTAAGCAGAGACAACAAGCGTTAAACCGTCATTCAACGACGATAAACGTTCAGGTCGTTCCTTCATTTTACACGTGACATGTAGGCAGCATATATAGATATCTATATAATATAAATATATATGTAATAATAACATGTTGTAAAATGTACATTTTACATACTTTGTATATGAACATGGTTAATTTTGATCTCCACACAAATCATTTACATGTGTACCAATATACAAATGACCAAAGTGGACATAATAAACAACAAAATAAACCCTTACCCAAATGTAATGTTATGGTTAGGTTGATGGCATTAAGATAGCGGTTAGCTAGCGTTAACTGGTAAGTGGTAATGTCTAACCTTTGACTTTATAAAAACAATGAACAGTCTGCTCCACAGCAATAATTTGAATGTGTTGGTGACTTTAGGTTACTAGCGTCACCCCGGTTCTCTGAGTAGCATGAGTGAGTCTCACATTGGGAACCTCATCAGAAGCTCCTATTGCATATCAGTTTCAAGGAGGATGGAGACCCTCCCCCTGTAAAAAGGGTCTGACACTGGGCTGCCAGTCATACAAATTAAAAACTACTCACCTCTTTCTCACTACAAATGAGCAAAGAGGTTGGTCTGGTGAGACACTCACTCATGCAAGTAACCTAAAGTTCTCTTTCATAGCATTCATTTCGTGTGTCACATGCTGTCACATTAAAACCACATGCATTAGGGGGAGGGGGGGGTTCAGACGGGATGGTTGGCTAAAGATGCCTTGATCTTCCAAACCTATTTTTTGATTTAATTAAAAAGGAACAATATTAACTCCATACCCTACCAAGCTGGGGCCCCCATGAATCATCCAGGTTAACGCCCCTTCTGCGCGGGGTTGGTAGTCAGAACAGCTGTCCCGTCAATGATAAACATCGCGCACCAATGACAGAGCCATTTAAGAGTCCATACTCATAAAACAGGGGCCACGTACGTTCATCTCTGAATTGTTTGGGCGGCGTGAGAGCGTGAGACTGCACGTGAAAGCGTGTGTCACGCCAAAAGCGTGAGAGTTGGCAATCCTGTTTTAATTATTACCTAGCAATAATAAGCCTCACAACAACATTACTCACTTTGTCAACTTTGTTCAAAAACCTCTCGACATTAGGCGTAAGTTAAGAAGCGTTTCTTTTCTAGTTTTACTGCAGTTGGCATCCAGCTTATTGGGGAATTACAGCCATCTTCTGCTCCAGAGAGTGGAACAGACAATAGACTTAATAACTACGTCCCTTCAACCAAAAAAAAAAGAAGAGTATTAGGGCCACATGTGAAATTTCTTTTTGAGTTCTTAATTTATTTTCAGAATTCTAACTTTAATCTCAGAACTCTAAAAAATAAAAAAAGTCTAAAAAAACAAGTCAGAATTTAAAAAAACAACCTCTGAACATACAGAGACAAAATATTGAAATGAAATAGAATAAAATGAACACACATAATCATCAGTAAGTACTGGTACACAGTCACTCGATCTCCGCCTCTCTCCATTTCTCTCGGTCTGGGTCACTTCTTCCTCTTTATGGTAACGCTCCCCATGACTGATAGGTCCGTCAAACGACCGACACACTCCCACTCGGAGCTGGTTCGCCGCTGCACAGGTGGCGATCCATTAACCCCAATCATCTGCACAGCGGACAGAGGAGTACTACTCTTTTCTGTCCGAT